>CM040480.1:13828657-13894267 GCA_022758105.1 Pangasianodon gigas
GTTTCTCTCTCTTTTTTTTTTTTTTTTTTTAGGAACTTTAATTATCCAACGAACCCTTCAAGAACCCTTCAAGTATACCAAGTACCAAATCAGTTTTAAAAGCTAGATTTTGACAGGTTCTAGGTATTAAGAAGAAATTGTTTGGCATTTGTTCCACACGCTTACCAAATTAATACATTAGACGATTAGAAAAAAGGGTTCTTTAACAGTTCTTTACAGGTTCATTGGATAATTAAGTAATGAAAGGTTCTTAGCTTCCAGTAAAAAGGTTCCACTTTATCGTTCTACATACAAACTTTAAGAAGGACAACTGAAGAACCTTTAAGGGGTTTAATTTTGTAAGGGTGCATTACTAAGTCATATGATGTTCTATTATCCCCACACCCTTAAAAAGGGTTCCTCGATGGTTCTTTAGACTTTAAAAAAAGTGTAGAACCATTGTGTAAGAACCAAAGTGTTCTAAAAGTTCATTAGCGTTCATTTTTTGGGTTTCCTAAAACCCTTTTTATTTATAGATCTTTAACTGTTTTTGTTGGTTCCATAGACAACTAAAACGACCCACCATAAAAGTGAGGTTATGTAGAAGAATCATTGTGGAGGAAAATTATTATTCTGGAACAAAGGTTTTAAGGAACCAAAATGGTTCTGCTCATCTTTTATTTTTAAGAGTGAATTTTTCTAAAGAGGTTCTACTTGAAACTTTTTGTGGAAAAAAAGCAAACCCAAACCAAATATTATATAGTTCCAGAGTGTCATTAGTACAGCACGTAGAACAACTTGGACATCGTCACAAAGCAGCTTTATAGAAATTTCCAGGAACGTCTGCTTTTCCTCTTTAGGAGCGCAGCGCTATGATATCCACCATACCCCCGTTTACATCGCCGCTTGAGTCGTCCGTTTCCGTTCCGCTGTTACTAGCAGCTAGAGAGGATCAGTCTTGCATTCTGCCCGTGACTGCAGGACCATCAACAGCCATACACAAGGTGCTCTACTTACAGAACCCAAATATTCACATGGTTCATCTATTGCTTCATGCTCAGTAGTAGAGCAAACCTTAACTGACTAAACTTTTTGTGGGGTTTTTTTCCCATTGTGAAGGTGCTGATGGGTAGCGTGCCAGATAGAGGAGGTCGACCTGGAGAGATTGAACCTCCTATGCCAATTTTCACTCGACGTAGTGAAGGAGGCGACGGTCAGAGGCATCAGAAAAATAAATTCAAGAGACGGGAGTACTCTGGGAAAAAGAAAAACAAGAATAGATAGTAGCCTGAATAGATACTCACATGAACCTGAATGCTAATCTTAATCAGAATAACTGCAGGCTGTTATGTTGTATACAGTATATAATGTTATGTATATAATATTCTACCTGTTTGATTCTCATTAGCATTAATCATCATCTACAATCATACAATCATCGTTTGGCTTTAATGATTTAATGACTACATGTGCACTATGGAGATTATAATTTTATATTTTGATGTTATATTACGTTGATATACAAATTTAAAGACTACATATTATGCATGATTACGGCATAAGCTTGCACTTGTCATCTACCGTTCCTGGTCATTTGGGTGATACCCTTAAGGCTACATCTTTTGTACCTTTAGTATTTTGTGTGGATATTTTTGTGTAGTGTATTACTCGAAGTTAATTAAAGGTACATGAGAGGTTCTCAAGGTCCAATTTTGTACCTTCAATCATTTTTTATTCACATTCCCATATAAAAGATACACACTAAAGGTACAAAAGAGGTATGCTTGATGGTATCAGCCTAGTGACAAGCGAAGGTAGAGATTAGTACTTTTTTTTCTGAGAGTGTAGAGAATGAGTGAAATCTACAGGAAATTTTTGCACATTGATCTATAAACAGATTTGAAGGCAACATTACATTTAAACATGTGACTGTTTGGACAGTTCACCTCTTTGTAATGCTTTAATTTGAGTTCATTACTGACAGCTTGTCTATGCCCCAGGAAGGGATTGAAACTTGAAAATCCTTATTTATTCTTATACTTAATTATGCTGTGTTGATTCAGCAATAGGCCACTGATATGTAAGAGTTGATTCAGTTTATTATTTCATTTCAATCTTGCTATGGGAAAGGGGATAAGCAAGTGGAAACAGACTACAGTAGCAAGTCTTTTTTTTTCTAGACTTTTTTTTTGTGTTTATTTATTTCATTTTTATTATAAGGGCAATGTTTCATTCAGCTGTAGACCTGTTTTATTGGAAGTCCAGTATGTAGATTTCTTGCTTTTCTGTTATTAAACATGGTTAAATAGAAGTATCTGTAGTCGTGGTCCTGAGATGGTTAAGGGGAATGTTTCTTTCAGCTGTAAACCTGTTTCATTTCAAGTCCAATTTCTAGATTTCTTGCTTTTCTGTTGTTAAAGAGGAGATTCTGTAGTGGTGTTGGTGCTGAAATGGTTAAGGGCAGTGTTTCATTCAGCTGTAGTGCTGTTTCATTGGAAGTCCAGTTTCTAAATTTCTTGCTTTTTTTTTTGTTAAAGAGGAGTTTCTATAGTGGTGTTGGTGCTGAAATGGTTAATGGGAATGTTTCATTCAGCTGTAAACCTGTTTTATTTCAAGTCCAGAATGTAGATTTCTTGCTTTTCTGTTATTAAACCTGGTTAAAGAAGAATTTCTGTATTGGTGTTGGTGCTGAAATGGTTAAGGGGACTGTATCATTCAGCTGTAGGCCTGTTTCATTTGAAGTCCAGTTTCTAGATTTCTTGCTTTTCTGTTATTAAACATGGTTAAAGAGGAGTTTCTATAGTGGTGGAGCTGAAATGGTTAAGGGGAATATTTCTTTCAGCTGTAGACCTGTTTCTTTTGAAGTCCAGTATCTAGATTTCCTGCTTTTCTGTTGTTAAAGAGGAGTATCTGTGGTGGTGGTGCTGAAATGGTTAAGGGGAATGTATCATTCAGCTGTAGACCTGTCTTATTTGAAGTCCTGTTTCTACATTTCTTGCTTTTCTGTTGTTAAACATGGTTAAAGAGGAATTTCTGTGGTGTTGGTGCTGAAATGGTTAAGGGGAATGCTTCATTCAGCTGTAAACCTGTTTTATTTCAAGTCCAGTATGTAGATTTCCTGCCTTTCTGTTATTAAACATGGTTAAAGAGGAGTATCTGTGGTGGTGGTACTGAAATGGTTAAGGGGAATGTTTCTTTCAGCTCTAGACTGAAAGTCCATTTCAAGTCCAGTTTCTAGATTTCTTGCTTTTCTCTTATTAAACATAGTTAAAGAGGAGTGTCTGTGGTGGTGGTGGCGCTGAAATGGTTAAGGGCAGTGTTTCATTCAGCTGTAGACCTGTTTCATTTCAAGTCCAGTATGTCGATTTCTTGCTTTTCTGTTATTAAACATGGTTAAAGAGGAGTTTCTGTAGTGGTGTTGGTACTGAAATGGTTAAAGGGAATGTTTCTTTCAGCTGTAGCCTTTCTTATTTGAAGTCCAGTTTCTAGATTTCTTGCTTTTCTGTTATTAAACATGGTTAAAGAGGAGTGGTGATGGTGTTGAAATGGTTAAGGGGAATGATTCTTTCAGCTGTAGACCTGTCTTATTTGAAGTCCTGTTTCTACATTTCTTGCTTTTCTGTTATTAAACATGGTTAAAGAGGGATTTCTGTGGTGTTGGTACTGAAATGGTTAATGGGAATGATTTTTTCAGCTGTAGACCTGTTTTATTTCAAGTCCAGTATGTCGATTTCTTGCTTTTCTGTTATTAAACATGGTTAAAGAGGAGTTTCTGTAGTGTTGTTGGTACTGAAATGGTTAAAGGGAATGTTTCTTTCAGCTGTAGACCTGTCTTATTTGAAGTCCTGTTTCTACATTTCTTGCTTTTCTGTTATTAAACATGGTTAAAGAGGGATTTCTGTGGTGTTGGTACTGAAATGGTTAAGGGGAATGATTCTTTCAGCTGCAGACCTGTTTTATTTGAAGTCCAGATTCTAGATTTCTTGCTTTTCTGTTGTTAAACCTGGTTAAAGAGGAGTGTCTGTAGTGGTGGTGGTGCTGAAATGGTTAAGGGGAATGTTTGGTCTGGTCACCAAGGGCAACATGGCTAGCTCCAAAATAAAACCAGCAGAAACTTTGCAATCTCACTGGCTACCAGGAGTGTTTGTTTGTTTGGATTTAATGAGATTATGAATTATGAATGCGATTTAATTCATTTTTAGACTACAGGCGCATTTTCTTGCCATGTCGGGAATTGAGCACGCGTCGACGCAGAGCATCCGACCTTACAGGTCGTGTGAGGAGTACCTGTACGCGATGAAGGAGGACCTGGCCGAGTGGCTGAACGACCTGTACGGCGTGGACGTGACGGTGAGTAACATGGTGCAGGCGCTGGAGACGGGCGCGCTCCTCTGCGCTCACGCCAACAACGTGACGCGCGCCGCCGCCGACTTTCAGCTCAAACACGGCCGCACGCGCGCGCACCTGCCCGCATCCGGGGTGACTTTCACGAGCTCGGCTCAACCCGCAACCTTTCTGGCCCGGGATAACGTGTCCAACTTCATCCACTGGTGTCGGAATGAGATGCACATCAAAGGTAAGGGTGGAAAAGAAAGAGATGGAGAGAGAGAGAGAGAGAGAGAGAGAGAGAGAAAAAAGAAGTTTATTCTTGTCAAAGTTGCATCAGTTAATCAGTTAGAAAAAAATGAGATCAGAAAAGCAGAATTTATTTTCTACTACTTTTTCTTGCCTTCAAAGCATTTTTTTAAAGGAAATTAGTGCATTATGAGTAGAGTTAGTCTATCAACATCCTTTCATGTGTTTATGGCAAGACACTACAGGTGAATTTGAATAGGGTCACTTTTAAAACAATAGATATCATAATCAGTCTTCACTAGTTGCTTTTGTATATTTATTTATACAAATTTATTTGTGCATAAATTTGTATATTTCATAAAAGCGAAAAAAAACTAGTCTTTTTATGTTGCATGTTGCTAGAATTAAAAGAGTTCACTGTGAAAGCTTTGCAAGGCAAAGAAATAACAATAAATATATAAATAAATAGTAAATAAATATACATACATACACGTACACATATACATCGATCAGCCATAACATTAAAACCACCCGCATAATATTGTGTAGGTCCCCCTTGTGCCACCAAAACAGCTCTGATCCGTCGAGGCATGGACTCCACGAGACCTCTGAAGGTGTGCTGTGGTATCTGGCACCAAGACGTTAGCAGCAGATCCTTTAAATCTTGTGAGTTGTGAGGTGTGGCCAATTTGTGCTACAGTAGTACTTCTATGGGATCGGACCAGACAGGCTAACCTTCGCTCCCCACGTGCATCAGTGATCCCTGGGTGCCTGTGACCCTGTCACCGGTTTACTGGTTGTCCTTCCGTGGACCACTTTTAGTAGGTGCTAACCATTGCATACCGGGAACACCCACAAGACCTGCTGTTTTGGAGATGTTCTAACCCAGTAGTCTAGCCATCACAATTTGACCCTTGTCAAAGTTGCTTAGATCCTTACACTTGCCCATTTTTCCTGCTTTCAATACATCAGCTTTGAGAGCTGACTGTTCACTTGTTGCCTAATATATCCTACCCCTTTACATGAATTAGCAGGTGTACAGGTGTTCCTATTAAAGTGGACATGAGTGTATATCAGTAAACAAGCTTTTCAGATATATATGAAATGGAGTGATTGTGAAGTGGGGGAGTTTAATGCCTTTATCAAAGGAGCTTCTGTTTCAGATAATATGGTGGTTGTGTGTGGACAAAAACAGTAAAATAAGCAGAAAAATAAGCAGAAACATTTGACATTTATGTTACTACAGTTTAAGAGAAGACATTTTATAGGTGCAAGTTATAGATGCAAAAACCTGAAATATAACTGACATGACCAAAATTGTCATTTGTACCTGTAGTATCTTGCCTTAAAGAGAACCACTGTGTTATCTCACTGCTGTTCATATGTTTGTCTTCTGTTTGTGATGTAACAAAATTATTAAAATTTTGGTAGTAGACCATTTTAACATAAAAAGCACCAAACATAGTAGTTTTGTGTATTACCTATGCTGTCTTTCACTTCATTCCTTTTATATCACTTACTTCCTTACTTCCAGTTTCCCTCAGACATCACTGAAATAGCCTACTGCTATCTAGCTAGCTACACTATATGGCCAAAAGTTGTGGACACCTGACCATAACATTCATACAGCATGTGCTTGTTGAACATCCCATTCCAGATTTAGTCCCAATTTGCTATTATCCTCCACTCCCACTCCTCTAGGAAGGCTTTCCACTACATTTTGGAGCATGGCTGTGGGGATTTGGTGATTGAGCTACAAGAGCATTAGTGAGGTCAGGTACTGATGTTTGGTGAGGAGGCCTGGGGGGCAGTCACCATTCCAGTTCATCCCAAAGGTGTTCAGTGGGGTTGGGGTCAGGGCTCTGTGCAGGACACTCGAGTTCTATCACTCCAACCTTGGCAAAACATGTCTTCATATGATAATGACAATGTGCACAGGAGCACTATCATGCTGGAACAGGTTTGTGCCCCTTAGTTCCAGTGAAGGGAAATTCTAATGTTACATCCTACAAAGACATTCTACACAATTGTGTGCTTCCAAATTTGTGGCACCAGTTTGGGGAAGAACCACATATGGGTGTGATGGTCAGGTGTCTGCAAACTTTTGGCCATATAGTGTAGCTTCATCTTTCTCAAGTGTACTGGGCTGTGGACATTTGGCCATATACACCACCCACATAAAAATATTCATACAAAATCAAGTCAACCAATAATTTATTTAATGCCTTCTTTTCAGTGAAAGCACACTGATACCTCTCTTGTAGAGGTTTACAAACTTAAAGCAGACTTTCAGTTAATTGTTGTGACTGGTGGGATTAAATGTGTTAAGTGTTACTACTCAGTTGTACCACAAGAGGGTGACATTAGCTCGAATTGTGGAGCACAAGGTTGTTCTGTACTCTGGTAGAAACTGATCCTCTATTAAATTCATCTGTTATCGGTATTTTTTGTTGTTGTTGAAACATGAACTCAATTCACCACCAAAGCTTTGTGGTTAGGTTGGGGGTTCGAATCCCGCCTCTGCCCTGTGTCCATGGAGCTCGCATGTTCTCCCTGTGCCTTGGGGGTTTCCTCCGGGTACTCTGGTTTCCTTCCTAGTCCAAAGACATGCGTTGTAGGCTGATTGGCATTTTCAAATTGTCTGTAGGGTATGAGTGTGTGTGTGATTGTGTCCTGCGATGGGTTGGCACCCCTTCCAGGGTGTCCCCCACCTTGTGCCCGAAGTTCCCTGGGATAGGCTCCAGACTCCCCACAACCTTGTGGAGGACATCTATAGGTAGGTCCTCGACTAAAATTTGTTTGAGGCTGTGTTGTTATTAATATTGTCCTATTGTCATGAGCCTCTGCTTGTTATTTTTGTAAAGGCGCCCCTCCTGGACATCGACCTTACTAAAAACATCTAATTCTGACCCTATTTGACACACCTGTCCCAAATAATATGTGTTGTTTTTATCCCCAGAGGGCCTTTACCAGTGTAATTATGTGTTTATTTGTTTTTTTTTAGTTTTTTTGGGTGATGCCTAGTGCACTAGGAAGTTAGACCTCCAGGGCTGGTGAATGTTACTGTAGATTAGATGTTCTTAATTTAGTCTTCCCTAATTTAGTCCATATTCAAGTCATGTGAAATTCTATTATTATCTAGTCCATTCTTTTATTATGCAATGGGAAAACGTCTTGCTTCCAGAACCACAGAAGACAATATGGACACAACGTTCAGACCAAACAAACAAAAAAATCCCAGCTACTGAAACCTCTGTACCAAATGTGATCCATCTGGAATCCCTGTAGGCTGATAAAACTGCTTTAGACTGTAGAACTATGCTCTCTCAGCATCTTCACAACATTACTGTCCTCCCTCCTCCTGCAGACGTTCTGATGTTTGAGACAGACGACCTTGTCCTGCGAAAGAATGAGAAAAACGTGGTGCTCTGCCTACTCGAGGTGGCTCGACGGGCCTCTCGCTTCGGCATGGTCGCGCCTGTCCTTATTCAGCTGGAGGAGGAGATTGAGGAGGAGATTCGCGAGGAGACAGTGGAGCCTGCGGTCCAGAGACGCTTGATAAACACTGAGAACCTGGATGAGATGGTGATTGACCTGTGATCTGCTCCACAGATTAAATTAAATTCTTTCAGCTTAGAACACCAGTCACCTAGTAAAATCTATGTTCTTATAAAGTCCTTTTTTGAGTTTTGAGTTGAGCTGAATTTAGCGTGTAGGTACATTTCCAGGTGGAGTGTTGGTGACCAATGACTTAGATGGTCATCATAGATAGATATAAGGTATGTAGGTACATTTCCAGGTGGAGTGTTGGTGACCAATGACTTAGATGGTCATCATAGATAGATATAAGGTATGTAGGTACATTTCCAGGTGGAGTGTTGGTGACCAATGACTTAGATGGTCATCATAGATAGATATAAGATATGTAGGTACATTTCCAGGTGGAGTGTTGGTGACCAATGACTTAGATGGTCATCATGGATAGATATAAGGTATGTTGTACACTAAATGACCATTATTTCATTAGCTACAAAAGGGATTCAGCTGACAAACATATTAATATTGATGACGATGTACATATTCATTGATATGATGTGTATGATGGCAGGACAGCTCACCTGTAGGTTTGATATTTGTCTCGTAATGATGAAACGTTGTGAGCTTGCCCCTCAGACAATTTATTTATTTATTTATTTGGATTTCTCCCCATGTTTCTCCCCAAATTGGTCACCGTTCTATTTACGTTAACCCAGCGGCCACCAGTATACTTGCATGAGGCAACAGTTTCCACATCCTTGCAGGAAGGAGTAGGTGGTGTTCTTGCCCTTCTCCCAGATACAACCTACATTTACATATCATTTAAGTAATGAAGTGAATTAATGGCTGGAATATAAGACACAGAGGAAGACGCAGAAATTACATTCAGTCCTTTGCACTGCCACAGACACTATTATACATGGTTGGCTGGCTTATAAAATATGTACACCGGCAGGGATGACGCATAACCTTGTCCTAACCTCAATCAGAAACATCAATTTCTCTAGAGGCAGGTTTACATTCTGTCAGTGAAGATTGATAGTCAAGCAAAGCAGAATGGACCTTCTGTTAAGAGGACCATGATTTGTAGGATCACTTGCCTTTGACTTACTGGATCCTGTTCACACCTTTATGATTTATTGAACTGGAAAAAAAGGCTAAGGCAAGCTGTAGTGAATTGAGCAAGTGGGATATCGTAAAAGAGACTGATTGAAACTCTCTCTCTCTCTGTGTGTGTGTGTGTGTTTGTTTTCACCTATGTGTACAGGTTCAATATCTGATAAGTCGCTGCACTTGTCCCAGTCAGTTCCCCATGGTGAAGATCTCAGAGGGCAAATACAGAGTCGGAGACTCCAACACCATCATATTTGTGCGAGTAAATAAACCTGAGTGTCTTCTCTTCCCCTCTCTCTCTCTCTCTCTCTCTCTCTCTCTCTCTCCCTCTCTCTCTCTCTCTCCCTACATCTTCCTCTCTCATCAATAACCATACCTTTTTCTGCTCTGCTGTGTCACAGTCTAACAAATGGTAGGAGATGAAGCTCTTACACACTCTTGACAGTCCTTCATGGTCAGCTTACGGCATATGGTTTCTATTAAACAATGTGTGTGTGTAGATCTTAAGGAATCATGTGATGGTGAGAGTGGGTGGAGGATGGGACACCCTGGAGCACTATCTGGACAAACATGACCCCTGCCGCTGCACATCTCTCTGTGAGTGTGTGCACACACATTTTCAACTACCAGCATTCCAAAAGATATTATGTAATTTATGCATTTTTAAACAGCCAGCTTATGCCATGTTTGATATTCCAGCTTGATACTCTTAAATATATGTGGAAGTTTATTTATGAATGAAGAAAATATTTCCATTTCCATTTTTGATTATTTTATGCCCCCAAATAAAGGTCAGTCAGCCACTGAACACAAATGCATTTCATCTGTGCAAGCACATGTAATTGCTTCTCTGAAAATGCTTAAAGCGTAAACATGTTTGTTTTTCATAAACCGTGGGCACGAAAAAAACTGAGCCACTGTGTATGATTACAGTTCACCCCCCCTCTCCGCTTTTTCATCTGTCATCAATCCTCTGTTAATGTATTTAATATTTCTCTTGTAATAATGAAACATTGTGAGCTTACCCTTTTTCAAGAATAGCAACTAGGTGTGAAAATAGCACTGCATTTTTGTACCTGCCCCAAAAAACCTTTCCACCACGATGATGGCACTGATTCTGTAATAGGTACCTGTACTGATACCGGTAATTAAGGCCTGTATTGGTATTGGGAACAGAATATAGTGATACCATAATTGAAGCTAGCAATATGTCTGCAGCAAGGACTTCAATACCCCAATTTAATTAAGCATTTAAAGATACATGCCAAAGAACACAGCTATTTCAGTCAAGCGAGAGCAAAAAAGCAAGGTAAAGGTCAACAACAGTTGTTTCATAAGCGCCCAATTCCCACATGACAGTACCAATGCGAAGTGCAGCCTCTCTTATTGGAGATGAACAGGAACAGAATGCTGACAGAGACAGCAGAAAAATATTGCTTTTTCTTAAGAAGAACATAAATTAGGGTTTAAACGAGCATAACAAGTTAATCAACCAGTAAAAAGTAATGAATTCAAGCCGAATGCCATTTACTTGTAATGCAGAGCACTGCCTTTACAAAAATGAAAAAGCTGAATGGTGTAGTTATCAGAATTTTTAGCACATATAATGTCAGAAAGAATTAGGATTGGTATCAGCACTCTTTTTTTTTGTCAAATGCTGTGCATCCCGATTATGACTAGCTGAAACATCCTTAAAGATACAGAGAGGCAGAAACATTACCGTGGCCAGTATTAGTACCTAGCAGTGTTTTTGTTTCATCAGAATTTTGGAGAAGAAAAATTCTGTTCATCCAAGTTTTATGTCTTTTACAGTCTTCCATTTTGCGTAGCTGTGTCACTAAATTTGGCCGAGAATCATCAACTGGTATTATGTTTGCGAATTACATGGGGCGAACTATAAAGGGAGAATAATAGGGGGCCGAGAATAGAACCTGGTGGGACACCATATTGCACTTTTTACTCTCTGGATAATCTCCATTATGTGAGTGGAGTCTGCTGATATAATAACAGGATATATCTGATTGCATTCATACTGCATGAAATCTAAGCATGCTGTGGTAGCTTGCTGTCATCCGAGAATATAAATAGCATGTGTCTTTTAGTTATCAAAGAAGCTCTTAACCATAGAAACAAAGCCCTTGTTAAACTTGCACTTCATTTTAGTGCTGTAGGAATTACATAACCCAAGGTCCTGGTGAGCTCAGATGAGACCCCTTTCGCTCATTCGATTTCTGTTTCTCTCACTCTCTTGCTAGCCCATAAACTGGCGCAACGCCCTGCTACTCCAGTCCACGAGATCAAAGCCAGGCAATGCGGGCCTGATGGCCAGGCTACGTCTCAAATCTCTTTGGTGCTGAGCCGAGCCCAGTCCCCCATCGACCCTGTAATCTGGACCCCTTCTTCTCCCACTAGAATCCAGAGATCAGAGCCGGGGCTCAGGAATTGCCCATCTCCTACTAAGTAAGTGAAAAAAAATACACATTTTCACATGATTGAATTACTATGGTATCATAAATAAAATATATATTAAGAAAATATTCATTGATTGCTGCTGCAAAATTGGTTGGTAGGTTGGTGCCTGAAGTGTAGACAGTTGGAAGGAAATTTATTTTGATTGGGTCTTGAAATTGAATTATTTAAATTTTTGCACGTATGGTCTTTTAATGGCTTATAGTCTTCCAGGGTTAAATGCATTATTTATTTAAGTAAATGTATTATGATTTAATTATACTCAAACAAGTCAAACTCAAGGCCAAAGGCATCAATGGGGATCCCACTGCCACCAACAAGTCTAGTGCTTCTTGTGTCCGAATCACTGTGGATGGATGGACAAACGGACAGATCAATGGCAAAAATGGCAGCTAGCCAAAAGTAGACTTTGAGTTCCTGAACATGAAAGCATAAGTATCATCTTTGTATGACAAACAGGAAGGAATCTGACATTGTTGTGACCATGATCCTGTTTGGATCAATTCCAAAATCTAATCAGTTCATCTGCTGGTTACAATACAATGATAATTCCATATAAATCCTACAACTATTCAGCCACTCGTTCTTAAGATATCACGTTAACGAATATCTCAGACAGATGGATGGATGGATGGACCGATGGACAAACCACCCCAAAATGTAATGCCTCCTTCATAAAAAGTACTTTTACAGTGAACCATGTACTCAAGTACTGTAACCAGAGTAAATGGAGTTTGTTATTTTCCACCCATGCATGTCAGTGCCTTTCAAGGGGGCCAAGGAACACAGCAAAAAGTAATCAATCACTGAATGTCACTGAATGCCACAGACATTACACACAGTATGAGCCCACTGTAATTAACTACTAATTCTAATTACTGTTAATTAGAATCAGCAAGTGCTCATGGCAGGTTAAAGAGCATCTTCAGGAAGATGTAGTTGTATATGATGAATCTCATTGGTATCTCTGGCTTCTGGGTAACCTTGCATGTTCCAGCTAGAAAGGGTTTTAAAGCTTAAGATTACAGCAAGGGGTTTAGTCTAATAGTCTAACTCTAGTTTAGTCTAAACTCTAATACATTCTGATACGGTATTGATTCTATAAAACCTACACAGGGATTTGTACGGCGGACACTCAACATAAGTGGATTAAAATAAGTGTGTGTAATTGTTGATAGGATGACATCAACAGTACAAGACATCATCCTCTGATAAAAAAAAAAAAAAATGTTAACATTGGCAAACTGCTGTAGTGTAAGAGGAATGAAACATTTTGAAAAATGCTGTTACTGAAAAATAAGTATTTTCCTATAACAGCAAGCTCCATCATGTTTTATTCCTTACATATGCCATAGTCATAATTTGGAAGGCTTTTGGTCATTTTTATAAATTTCAGCTCTGGATGTCAGGGTGACAGAAATCCATTTAGGTCTGTAGTCTTGGCCCTTATTAATCAGACGGCAAATAGCCGTACTGCTCAGAAATGTGTGTGTGTGTCAGAAAGTAATGCAGACAATTCTAAGCAGCTGTGGGGGAGACATTATTTATCACTGCTTTGAATTGCAGTTCATCTGTTCTTCGTCATGTGTAGTCGTCCATCACTTCATCATTCATTCCGAATCAAATTCCCATCGCATCACAATTATCTCTCAGCAACACTGCAGCATGAAGAGCACAAACAATGGCAGCACAAAATTACATGGGTAATGGTTTTAAATCATTGTTATTGCACCAGTCCCATTGTGTCATACAAATTTAATGAGTCTAACGTCTAAATGTTGGGCTATTTAATTACTGCAATAAACTAAAATGAGCTTCTGCTTCACCACTTTAACATTCAGGTTCAAGTAGTTTTTTTCTTAGGTTAGTTTACACAGTACTGGTGCCTTATTTGACACAGACTATAAATCAAATTCAAGCTCTAAATTCATTCAGACACATTATAGATTAGAGATTTGAGTGTGGAGGCACTTATACATATTTATGGAACCTTTTATACAAAACAATGACAACTAGTGTTTATAAATCAACAACCTTTCAGATAAGCGTAAAATCATATTTGATTTCTGTGTGCTAAAAGAAAACTTTCAAGGCATTTGGAGTTCATTTTAATAACCATTATAAAATGCGTTTAAAATGAATGACTGAAAGGAAAAAAAAATCAGTTTAGCATAAATGCCTTTTGTATATGACTTGTACAGTACAGACTCTGGATTAAGACCCTTTAAGGATTTGTCCCTTCAGCTTGTGCAATTGTCATGTAGCAAGTATCTGTGGACTAATATTGGAAATCTGTCATAGCAAACATTCCTGAATTCCTATGCCATGATCTTAAAAATGTTAATAAGGGTTTGATACTGCTTACCCCGTTCTGACATTTAAAGTCTTAAATTGTGTCCACTTCATCTGAATTACCCTGATATAATGAAATATGCTTCAATTTGAGTGCTGCTATCTTCTAACAGAGGTACTGAGTCACATGCTAATATACACAACTCTAAATAACTATAAATATACTGTAAGGAAATAATATTACCATATAATTGAGACATTCATAAGCTGACTTCATGGATCTTCTTTCAGACTAAGGGTCCCTTGCCGACAGACCTACTCTGATACGAAGGAAGTTCTGAAGTCCACTAGCAGAACAGGCAGAGAAGCCAGTAGGGTGTCTCCATCTCCACGTGTAACCAGCAGTCTTCCACGGCCAACTTGCCCACCCACCCCACCACAACCAGAGACTCAGCGTGCCAGTACACCCTTGGTCTTGCAGAAGGTCTACAGCCAGACATTTCCTCCACCCCAGCAAGGGCCAGATAACAGGCTTGGGCACAATTGGACTAAGTCGCAGATTGTATCAAAGCTGAGACAAAATGCCACAACTGGGCCAAAGAACAACCAGGATTTTCAAAGCGTTCCAGAGAAGCCAGGAGTTTCAGTGTCATCTCGGCCTTTCCAGTGTGTTACACCAGTTCAAAGTCTTGCAACCAACAACAACAGCCAGCAAGACTCTCAAGACAATGGGAATTCCAGAAAGAGCCCCGGGTTCATTCGGACATTTTCTCCTACAAAAGGGCTAATGGGTGTCATATCAGGGGATGGACATAATAGGCTCCTTGCGTCAAATGGAAAAGGTCAGTCATCAGGCAATTCATCCCAACCTACCAGACTTCAAGGAAATGAGAATAACCAACAAAGATCTTCTTCACATGGTGACAGAAAGCACCACTTGGACATTCCAAAGCACACTGTACTAAATTCTGTCATCAACATAAGCAAATCAGACTTCAACAGCACCATGGGAGAGCCATCTCACCCTGTTTCTGTTGTGAATGCAGAAAACAAATTTAGAGATACAGAGAGACGCTATCTCTTCACTCCTCCTCCAATCAGTCCTGCTCAGGAGGCCATCCTGTACCAGAGCCTTGAGGAGGAGATCCTATTTAATCTACAACAGCTTGGCATGGACTCTGATGGTGGTGACTCAGAGAGTGAGCAGGACAGTAGTCAGCCTGACACCCCAATTAAATCTCCAGAGATCTCACATGAGATGAGGAAACCTTCTATCCACAACACATCCCCTGGTGCATCCTATTCATCCGCTAGACAAACTAATGCAAGAGATGCTAGTTTTGAAGCTGTCCTTGGTGAGCTTTCAAACGGGAGGAGACCACTTGAGAAAGTATCTGTTGAAAGTTGGGTGAACAATTTCTCCAGAGATCACAGAGGCAAGAAGCACGAAAGTCAGACTAACACAGATTCAAGACACCTGAATGTTTCCAAACCCTCTATGGCCAGTTCCTGGTCTTCCCTAGGCTCGAGTATGGATTCAAAAGATTCTATTGAACCATCCAAAAATGCTGAAGCCAACAACTCTGGGACTGGCAATAAGGAGAAGCCCTGGGCCCCTTCCTCATATCAGAAGAGGTCCTTGAAAAAGCCAGAAAGAGTGCCTTCTATCTATAAGTTGAAACTGAGACCTTGTGTCCGCCCCAGACGGGACCACAGACCTGACAAGACACCTACAAAGATTCCCAAACCAATTTGCTATAGAAGAAGTCCAAGTCCAGGAGACACCACTCAGAACAATATGTCAGTGCAAAGCACTGTTATATCTGATACTCAGAAAGGACTCAATGTTTCTCGTAGAGCTTCCACCAAAAGACGCTTGAGGAAAACCTCTCAAACTACATCCAAATTCAGTGCCACAAATTGCAGAGGAGGAGACCAGGAGATGATTGCTAATCAGGAGCTTGAATTCTGGGTTTAATGTTTTTTTTTTCCACATATATTTTTGCTCTCAGTTGTAATTTGTGCCATGTTTTGTATCTCAGACATTAGTAGGGATAAACGCATTCAGTTATGGGCTAAGTAATCAGTTTAGTAACCACTTCATCCTTGTCAGGGTCACAGTGGATCTAGAGCCTACCCTCTACATGGGATGCCAGAACTTGAGATTGAACTCAAGACTCTAGAGCTGTGAGGCAACAATACTGATTAGATTGTTAGATTGTTAGACTGACAGCCCTGATAGAGTTATATTTTTACATTTGCATAATCGACTGATGCTTTTATCCAAAATGACTTACGGCTGAAACAGAATACAGTTTAGCAGTTTGAGAGTTAAGGGTTTTGCTCAAGGACCCAAACATGGCAGCTTGGCTATGCAGAGATTTGAACACATAACCTTCCAATCAGTAGCCCAAAGCCTTAACCACTGATCAACCACTTGCCCGGAGGGAAATTCAGCGTGGCCAAATCATGACGAAATAGAATTTTTTTTTTTATGAACGACAAATTTGCTTAGAATAGTTTCTGGACTGTGCTTAGAATTTCAGATATACACATGCTGACATGCTTTGGCTTTATCAAATAAGCACTTTTTTCCAGGCAGCTGGGAGGCTTGCGGAAATAGAAAAATGCACACTGTATTATTGTTCACAGTCAGGTGCTTCACAGCTGAGCCTTGTTCTCTCAAAATACATAAGATGAGAAAGCACCTGCAGACAATACTCAAATGTTAAATTAGTAAAATCTATATTAGTCCCATCTAATCAACCATAAGTGCTGTTTATATACAGGCTGCTTTTGTTTATCCATAAATGATTAAGAATAGGGAGATACAGTGTCTAACATATTATTTGAACACTAAAGCATTCCCACTGAGGTTATTCTTAGCTGTGTTTTCCTTATAACAGTTTTGCAAGTCACCTTGCTGCCTTGTTTTTGCCAGTGCAGCCTTTATAAATAAACCCTAGTGTAAGTCTGGGGCTATTTATAGCCTCCTTGAAACTGCAGTCTATCACACCAGAGCAGCTGCACCCGGTGCATCTCTCCCTCCCTCTCTCCTCTCTCATTCTCTCTCCTCCTTCGAGAGGACCACTTCAGACCTCTCATGATTATCTGTAGGCATAGAAATTGGTCTGATGTGGCTAGAGAAAGCAGGTCAAAATCATTCAGGGTTTTTTTTTTTCAAAACTACTAGTCAGCATTTAGAGCTAAATAGATAAATACAAATTAAAATCCTCCTCCATGTTATGTTTTTAAAATAGAAGCCATTTTCTAAAATGGAAAATGTTTAATTATTGTGACCACTGTACTAGAAATAACTCTTTCTGTGGTTACATAAAAAAAAAAAATATCTGTGATCTGATACCAGCAAGACGATTTATTATCAATTTTAGTGCAACAAGTACATCCTGACTTTCATTTGTTTACGGAGCAATTGTATTTGATTTATACAATGTCAGATACCTTTATTTTTATCAAGACTTTTGTTTCCTCCCGAGATTTAAAATACAATTATAATTTATAAGGGGTGATTTTCTAGAGATATTAAGCATAATGCATGATAAATTATTAGGGATTGTTGATTAAAAATATTTTAAAATAGAAGACCAGGTTTACATTTAAACTCAGAAAAAAGGTACTAAATTATACCATTTCTCTACACCTTTCGTATCTTTAGTGTGTATATATATTTTTTAATCTAGACAGGTGCACATGTGTAGTGTACCTTTAAAGCTTTTACTCTAAAAGGTAATTTTACAGTCCAATTACGTACCTTAAATCTTTTTAATGGCACAATATTATCCACATTTCCAATTGAAAGATACTTATTAAGGCTACAAAAAGATAAGGGTACCTCCCCAGCGACAGGGAAAGATACACTTTAGTACCTTTTTTTTCCTTCGAGCATGGCCCATAAATATTTATCTTGACATTTTACCATATATGAGACAAAATGTACTTACTGTCAGCAGTGTACAGTGAGTCAACGCTGTGAAAATAAATTCATATGCATATAAACCTTCTTCACTATTTAAAAAAAGGTTTCTTTAAATAAAATCCATATTTTTTATTCAAGTTTCAGTCGCTGGGGCACTGTTTTGAACTAGATACAGAATTAAAATTCAGAATGTTGTATAAAAGATTTTTTTAGGACATGACGACTATCAAAGATGACGGGGCGTAATAGCAAATTTTATGGTAGAACATTTCTTGGCAATCTTGTGCTGTCCTTCAGGATGAAAAATGAGGTCAAGTTGAAATTGAGCTTCATATTATAGAAGAATAAAATTTGGACCCCTTTGTTTGCTTAGGTCCTGGTGAACTATATCATATACTTCACTGACCCACTTCCTGCTCTAACACTTCATTTGAGAGTGAAATTAGGACATATTGCATGCCTTGTCGTACAACACGATACTTCTGAATTGCACCTGAATGAGCTAGACAGGTAAGTCCTAACATGGAAGTATCCACTGGGTGTACACATATGTTTATTTGTGCTCTTGTGTTATTCACCCGTGTGTGGTACAGCCACACAATGAGCCATGGTGAGAGAAAGATGCACTTTTACTCAAGAGAAGTGGAAGATTCATCAGTGTATGCCCGAGATAAAAAGCAGAAATGGGCTTCTTAAAGCAGTCCCAGCATAAACACATTATTTGCATTTCAGCAACATGATATTAAAGCTGATTTTTTGAGGCTTCAGTCATCATTGAGACGTTTCAGTCAGCCTGTTTCCTGGACAAACAGCATCTGAGGATTCCTCTTGGCATCAGAAAGCAGTTTGTGTGAACAGAGGACACATTTCTCCTCAGTGAAACATCCACGACAGGATTCCTTGGCTAGAAGGCAACTCGAGCTCATTATCACAGCTATAACTGGGTTTCTTTTCGAACCAAGTGAGGCATCGTGACAAGCTCGCACCTCACATGAGAGCGCAGCGCTCTCTCCTCAGCGCTCTCTGAAAGCGTACAGTTGCGTGCACGTGTTTGCAGCGGGCGCAGCCCACGCTCCGCAGAGCCTCACCAAACAGCAGCAAAACGTGCCAGTTGAACTTGGCCGAGCATTCCACATAGCCGCACTTCCAGCTCTTGCGCACCAAGTCCGAGACGTTGTGGCGTGGGATGACTCGGCCTCGCTGAAGATCGCGCTTGTTGCCTACAATCAGGATTGGTGTCTCTGTTGCGCCCATCACACTGTGGAAACCCAAAACAAGCACACGTTAATGTTCGAGACTAAAATACAATGAGAGCAAACAGTTTACACTGGAGATTTTTTTCTTTGTATTCAATTTAGCATTCATAGAGTAGGGTTAAGTTAATATGATGCTACCACCACCATGTTTCACTAGTGATAAGCAGTGTTTGGTTTCTGCCTTTGCTGTAACACTACAAAATGTGGAAAGGTTCAAAGGGGTGAATACTTAGTCAAGGCACTGCATCTGTTGAGGTGTAATCCTTGAAGGAGAATCATTGCTATGGTCGCTTTTTCTGTGAGGAGATGTTTGTTTAGCATTTTTCAAAGGAGTCTCCAGTGCCAGTGCTTTGTAACCATCAGAGGTAAATCTGTAACTGTAAGTTTTCTGAAAGTCTTCAGAATGGAGGGCTTTGTTTCTTTCTAACATGACAAGGTTAATTTTTTTCCTCTCAGTGGATGGTCTTTGTTTTTGAGGTGAGTAGGATATATTTCTGTTTCTGATTTAGTAATTTGCAGACACCCAGTAAACCCAATAGAATTCTGTCAAAAAACATTACACCCCCGTTGGATATTATGTGCAGGCTAATAAGGCAGTCCAGGCTTTCTAAGGATTACTTCCTGTGCAATACCTCTCTGCAGTTGGGTTTAACAGAGTGCTACAGCATTGAACTGTCAAAGAGAGAAATGCTAGTAATGGGGGGAATGGCCGACCTGTGAGCCATCACTGCCGTCTGCCACATAGCGAGATAACACCGGTTTTGTGACTCCACGTATGTCTTTCACAGAAAATGTCTCTGACAGTTTGTGAGGAAAAGGATTTTCCCTCTCACAAGAACACCAGAGAAATAAAAGAGGACCAAAAGGAACTGAGTCACTCAAAATAGCTCAGAGTTTTAAATTAATTCAAATGCTCTGAGCCTCTGAGTGGAATTTCAACACTTTGTTTCATTTGGCTTGAGCAAAGATGTTAATTAATAACATGACCTGGTCATCCAAGCTAATTTATCTTAATCTGTGAGTGTGCACTCTGTGTCTGAATAGGTGTCTAGGTGTGTGCGTGTGTGTGTCTGTGTGTTAAGACAGCCTGATCTCATTAGACTCGAGCTTCCCTGTTGTCAATCAGCACAGGGTGTCGGGGTCTTAGTGAGCAAGGTGGCCGAGCTTTGCTCATCCATCACAAGCTGTGACAGTCTGCAGCCTCTGATCTCTACACATCTGCTACGTCTTACCATCTCAGCCACAATGACAAGGGGACAAGAGATCTGGATGTTGGCTGTGTTTATTTACAGCACTTTTGAATTAGTTTACATGTCTTTACTGTTGCTGTTCCTCTGTGACTAATGTGACAAAATGTATTTTCTTGTATATTTGAGGCCAGTATGCGTTAAACTTATTTTACATGTTTCTATATTCTATAGGTTTACTTTATCTGTGATTTATCGGTCAGTAAGCAGGAGTAAGGGGAGTCAGTGAACAGCTATGGAAGACATTAGTCAGAGAAACAACCAACCAGAGAAGAGACCAAGGGTAAAGCTAAAATATGATGCTACCACCACCGTGTTTCACTAGTGATAAGCAGTGTTTGGTTCCTGCCAAACATAGCACTTTGTTGTAACACTGCAAAGGGGTGAATACTTATTCAAGGCACTGCATTTGATGAGGTGTAATCCTTGAATTTGAAGTTGTAATGAATTAGAACATTCTGGGCCAACTCACTTTCAGTATAAGAAAAGAAAGAATATATGTTAGAGACAAATACTGGGAATGAACACAGTGTTTTAAAAACATGGTCCACCGTGTGTTTAAAATATCTTAAACACAGTGGATTCATGCCGTAGCTATGCAAGGGATCATGGTAGTTTCTTCATTTGAAGCTTTTCCATTTTTCCAGCCCAGAAATTAGCTTCACGACCAGCTGGAACAGACCTGCTCAGCTCTGACCTTCTTCCTAAAAGGCAACCCCTGAGACGTATATAAATTCAAAAAAGGTTATGAAATCAGTTGCAGATGTTTTCAATGCAATTGCAATTGACCTTTCATGCAGTGGAGGGCTCTAAAAATTACAATCTGCTCCTTTAAAAGCTTATGAGTCCTTCTTTTATGTAGTAATTTATGCGCTTAGTTATTCAACCATTCCTTTATTAAGTCAACGCTCTCTAATCTCCATTCACTCCCTCATTAAGTAATTTGCTTGCCATCGTGCTCAGCATGATATTGATTGGTTTACTGATGCATTAATCTATTCAGTACTGCATAAAGTTAGAAAATTTATTACCCCTACTTTCGATGTAATTTTGCATTTAAATTATAGTTGTAAAGCATGTACAGTCTAAACAGGGTCATAAATCCAGTGTGGGAAAAATGTGGCACAATATGAGTCATAGTTACAAGATTTTTCACATTCTTTATGATGACAAAACCTTTCCACATAGCTTATGCAAAAAACAACAAGTTTTAATAGTTATTATTTTACCAGCTCAAAAATTTTTATTTGTCAATATCACTTTACAGGCAAAAAAATGGTTTGGGCCCTGTTTTGATTCCATATTGATTTTATCATGGTGAGAAAGAAGTAGGTGTTGGCACATAGCCTTCCTACAAATCCACACAGCATCCAAACAGGCTTAAACTTTCTAAGTGAGATTTGTGATAAAACAACAGCTTGGAAAAAATGGCTTTTTACTTGAATGATAAATTAACTGTCATAATTTCTCCCTGAAACAGGAGCTGTTCTATCAGGTGTCCTATCAGCCAGCCATCCAGCCAGCTGTTGGCTGACTTTGCTAGTTCCTGCATCAATAATCATGTCGCTCCGGTACAGACGTGCGAGTGTGTGTGTGTGTGTGTGTGTGTGTGTGAGAGTGAGAGTGAGAGACAGAAAAAGAGTAAGCAGTTGGCTTGACAGACTGGATGAGGCCTAATTGTGGCGAGATCAATAAAACGTTTTTGTCAGCAGAGCTGTCGTCTCGCTTTTGACGCAATCAAGACATGACAGCTGACGCCATCGCTCGCAATCAATCAACATACCAATGACAGATGCGTGCGACCATGTAGAATAAATGTTAACGGTGTTGAGAAACACTTATCCGTACATTCATAAATACGCCCACACACAGTCTCACACTTCAAATGGGTGATTCCACGACTGGGGTGCCATTTGTGTCCCACTGATATGTATGTAAATAAAGTTAAAAGACACTTCACAACAAACTGCCTGTGATTTAGTACTTTTTTTCAGTAAGTCGGCGTAAATACAGTGCCTTGCATTAGTATTCACCCCCCCTGAACTTTTCCACACTATATAGCGGAACAACCTGGAACTGAAATGGTCATAATTGGGCTTATATATCATAAATCTACATAATAAAGCCCATGATATTGAAATATATATATATATATATATATATATATATATATATATATATATATATATATGTATGTGTATGTGTGTGTGTGTGTGTGTGTCTGTGTGTGTGTCTGTGTGTGGGGCGGGGTGGGGGTGGGGGTGTGGTAGGGAGTCAGTGCCAAAGTAAAGAAGACATTAGCCAGAGAAGCAACCAACCTAGAGTCCAAGGGTAACTCGAAACATGATGCTACCACCACCATGTTTCACTGTATTGGTGGTGGTATGATCTTTGGCTTTTAGTGCACAAAATCTAAATGGGTTAGACCATTGTGCATGTCCTGCTAGTTAAACACTTTTTTTTTTTTTAAGGCTCAAAACTCACTCATTTAAGAGCAAAATCCCAGCACAAAAACTTATAAAAATGACATTGTTACATGAGAGGGGTTAACATATTTTTGAATGATTAAATGCATGTTTTTTTGGTTTAATTTTGTAGTTTAATATTTAAGAGTTACAAGGGCTAAACAGCACTGCAATCATTTAATTCTGTCAGTCTAACTATGGAGTGCGTTAAATCACTCTTTGTTTGGTACAATAATGAAAGTACTTAATATGCATTTTGTGTATATCCCTTACACAAACACACACACACCATTCCTCTATTCACATCCAGAAACTTAAAGTCACCATGACTTATTAGGCTTCCCTGCGGCTATCCTTGTTTGCACAAATTACTGCTCTTCCTTAACACTAAGCAGTCTTTGTAGCTGCCTCTCTTTCTCTGTGATTTATTGATCAAAGCTAACAAGCCTTGTTGTCTCTGGGCAGCAAATTTAGCCATGGAAGTGTTTGGCTCCAGCGAACAATTAGCACTAGCAGATGGAAATGTGCTGGAATGTTAAATCAAGGCTGTATCAAGCTGCATCGCCTGAATCCGAATACCCATACCCCATTCAGTTACCATGAATCCCTTGCTTTAAAGGTGCAGTCAGTATTTTAAGTGACAGCACTCTTGTAATATTTTTTCCTTCACATTTTGGCAGCTGTGACTCTAATATCTGCTCAGACGAACAATTCTGGTCTTTGTGGTGCGGCAGGGTGTGTAACCAATAAGCCACCGTACCTGCAGGTTAATATTGTTACATTGTTATGTTAATTTCTCAAGTTCATTTAAGGTGGCTGTGGATGTGACGGAGGTGCAGGTGAGAATGGCGAACTGACATGAACTGACCATTGTGTGATTACATCTGGACCACCATTCATCAGAGGACACACACAAGATAAGGGGAGAAAAAGAAGGAAAGAGTGAGATCCTCAGAGAGTGACAATATGCAGGACTTTGAGAAAGGGTGTGTGTGAGCAAGAAAAGACTAGAGAAAATAAGAACAGAGGAAGAGAAAGTGGTTATACCTAAAATGGCATAATTACAGTATACTAATTAGAGTGTAACCTTAGAAGGCTATCTACATTATCCATCTATTTCATACTACCATACTAAATAGAAATAACACACCACTGATGAATTTAAGAATTTAAGGAGGTTACTAAGCTATTACCTAGTTGTGAAGAACAATATACATCTTATTATTTAAAAAAATCATATTTGTAGTGATTTGTGGTGAAAAATTAGCTGGGACTGGGACGTCCATATTTGGCTATGTTTAAATTGTAGAAATAGTATAACGGTAGGTTATATATAGTATGTACCGGGTCTCCAGGATCTGCTGGCGCATAGTCTTGACGTACTCGAAGCTGTCGAAGCAGCAGATGTCGTAAACCAGGATGTAGACATGGGCACTGCGAATGCCTCGACAACAAACGTCTGACCACTCCTGAGTGACAAAAGGACATGTGGGGTTAAAAGTGAGTGCTGTGATTTTAAATTCTGTGAAAAATATGAGAACATGACATTTTTCCCCCCACAATATTCCAATACAAAGATGATAACTGAAACCAGTACATAGTTCTATTGTTTCTTTTCATATAACAGCGTATTACTTTTTATCCATTTATAGTTACATTTAAATGTTGTGGAATGTCCAAGAAACAAGTAAGTTCCTGTTATCACTTATGTTACAGCATAGATATATAGTTATTGACATAGTGGACTGATGTGATATTTGCTTATTTAATGATGTAGAGCTTCACAAATGTGATGTAAGAGTGATTACTACAGACACAAATTTGAACACATTTCTCTACTCTCGATTATACAGTACGCTGAATATACTGTATAGTGGAGCATGACTGAATAAAACAGAGTGAACTCTTGGAAAACGTTAATACCATTACTTTGGGATGGAAAAATTCAAAACCATTAGGCCAATTCCCTTCAGGAAGTGAAACAGCACTTTTATTTATTTACAGTAAAATTTCTCTCTCTCTCTCTCTAAAAAAAAAAAAAAAAGAAATATGCTTGTATTTGTCTGTGGTTATAATTAGTCTATATATAAAAGTGTCAGAAAGATGTGCAAATATACTCAAGCACTATCATTAATATTCACATTTCACACTTTTTCGTTCCCTTCCTTTCTACATATTCAGCTGATATTCATTGAGGAAAGCAAGTGAGGGGTGGTAACAGGAGACGGATGTGCCAAGACCAGCTGAGCCACATCATTCCTATCATGCTGGGGTGAGAATGAATTTCAGCAGGCTCATTATTAACTACCATCAGTTTGATTCCCTTCTTTAATACTAATAATAATCATAATAATAATATAAAAAAACAAGAACAGAGTGGAGACTTAACAGGTAATTATAATTTGGTGACAAGGAGCTGCCTGTCAGAAAAAAAAAAAACATCATGTCTTTCACCATAAACACTTGTTTTTAAGACGAGGTCTGTGAACAAGTGTTTGATGAACTCATTAGATCCCGGAGAAGAGTACACTCTTACACCCTCATTAAGCCTGAGGAACGCCGTATCAATCAATCCACTATGTACAGCTTGACGAAGAATATAATTCAGGCTTTAGTGTCAGGGGATTGGTATTGTTTAGTAGCATGAGTCAGTCAAAACAAATGCAGGTTATGAGATATCAAGGATAGAGGACGGGGGAGGGGTGATTTTTACCTCAGAAGTTACCTCAGAGTTACCTCAGAAGATTGCTGATGTAATGCGGGACTCTCAGTGAGATCCCTGAGAGTTATCTGTAGAATTTTGCTCTCTGAAACTCATTTTGTGCCTTCTTTTTTTTTTTTTTACAGAAGTCTGCTCGTCTTTCTTTATATCAGTATAGAAGACAAACTCACAAGATTCTACTAAATAATTGTAAAAAACATGGTTCATACATTTGAAATTGCCTCTTCAGAAACAGCAGATTAAAGTGAGGACTGAAATAGCCCTAGTTAAGCCGATGTTCGTCTGAAGCAGGATTATCATATCTTATCCTATCCTGCTTTGCTTCTTAAAAAATGATGCCTTTGGGCTGCAGTTATTAAATTGAATCATGATAATCACACAGCACAGATGTATGCAGATGATATGACCTCTGGCTTCTGACAGTCTTCCTACAGCAATGTTCCATTTTTCATTTCCTGGAGTGTAGTCCTGATCTGCAAGGCCACGACTAATCCCGATGATAATGAATGGAAAGTTTACCCTATAATATACAGTTATATTTAAAGGAATACTTCAGAATTTTACAGCTTAATCTTTAAATACTGATAATTTTAACACATTTCTCTGTACTGAGGAAAGACTGGGGCAGTCACTAAACATAAATGTGAAACATATTTGTATACTTTCATAGATTTTTCATGATCTCTAAATCATGATCTAATCTCTAAATCTGTATTCAGAGAGTGGACGACATTTTCAGAGGGGTTAAAAGAAAGTATAGTCATTGTTGCTTAAAGTAAACACAAAACAATGTCATTTTTTCACCTTAATAGATACTGCAAAAATATCGTTCAAGTTTAATGGTTGTAGTTTTGAATTTGCTTTATATAGTCAAACTCGACAACTGCCCTTAGACGTCCATTATAACTGAATTTTATGCAAACAAAAAAGTTTGAGTTTTGGGTTTATGTTCTTTTCTCAGTTCAGGAAAACGTGTCAGATAGGGTAGACAGGGGTTAGGTTGAAAAATGTTGGAGTATTCCTTTAATAGAGCATCACAAATCATTTCAAAATACTCCCCACAAAGCTATGTCCATACCTGGAGGGAGCTGCCGGGGAAGCTGCTGATGGCCGGGTAGTCGGTGATCTGCAGGTCATGCACATGGCCGTTGAGCACAGCGGCGGACAGATGCACCCGGCGTGTGCGGCTTGACGAGGCCGCGTCACTGTAGTCATCGTGGAGGAAGCGCTGAACAATAGCTGTCTTGCCCACACCCTGTGCGCCCAGCACCGCTATCCGGAATGGAGGGGGCATAGCACCGCGTCCACCTCGGCCTCGGTGGGCCCCACCGCCCTCCCTGCTCTCGCAAACCGCTGGCCAGTGCATTCAGGAGGGTACCAGGGCCCTGCATAGTCCTGACCAGGGCACGGGGAGCTGAGCTGGGCACAGCACAGCCCCATTCATAGGACGACTAAACCTGGGACCCTAGACATGAAGGGGGAATGGGGGTGAAATTAGCGAGCTGTGCCCTGTGACATCCATATGAAAGTACAGAACAGCAAGTAAGCTTATTTGAAGACTGAATGACGACCTTATCAGACAGCCCTTAACAAATGTGATACATCATACATAACGGAAATGTATTCAAAGCAAGAAAACAACCACTGAAATGATATTTAGTGGTGGTGACATATTTGAGTATGGCTTATAAAACCAGGGACACCAGAAGGATTTGTTCCCTTGGACAAATGTTGGTTCTTAGGTCTCCCTTGCCTACCCAGGGCTCTAAGGATCAAACCTCACACCCCTTCATAAAATACCTAGCTAACCAACCAACTTTATATCCATAAATGATTAACAGATTGCAAAAAAATTGATGACTGATGAGCTGACAGAGCATGGAAGAACTGCATCTGGAACCTGCTGAAGCATGGCTCAAATATGGCTCAGTGGTTAAAGCTTTGCGCTACTGATCTGATGGTTGTGAGTTTAAACCCCCAGCACTGCCCAGCTACCACCTTCTGATTTGTGATCAAACCCCTAAACCTTCAACTGCTCAGTTGTATCCTGTCATATCCGTACACACTACAAATGCTGCATAAAACATTCCCCGAGGACTGAGTTAGAAGCTGCAACCACTTTCATACACTAATATGGATGAACACAGCATAAAACCTGGATTGTAAATGGGCTGTAAATGGTACAAGCATTATTCTAGTAGTCATTATTCTAACTTCTAAACCTAAATACTTTGCTTTATATGGAGATATAAACAGATATGAATAGAAAATTCCACACTCCCAAATACACACAATTGCAGCATCCTGGTGCACAGAGATACACTATTACTGCAAGTTATGATCTGGAAAAATCAAAACATTCCCAATGCATAACTGTAACAAAGATGTAATAAATATTTGATTTTTTTAATTTTAATATGCCCCACCCTGAGTTGAAACGCGCGCGCTGTTATGGCTGCTTATTGTGTTGCTATGTAAGGTGCAGATTTGCCTATCCTAAAGTCAAAAATTATTTTTTTTTCATGCATACCTCGTGATACTTTCCCTCGACGGCAGGTAGGAAGCTCGATTCTGCGCCACGAGGAACAAACCGACCAACCGACTTTTCACGACTTTTGGCTCCCGACTCCTCCAATGCGTAGGCATTCCAGGTGCCTCCAACAGCAGCAGTAAGGCTCCGGAAGGGACATCCTCCTGTTTCGGGTGGTGCAACTCCCCCCCATACCCTCATACAAAAATAAATAAATAAATAAATAAAAACAACAGGTTCCCCCTCGATGCTCGCGCACCAAGGGGAAAAAACACAAAAGTACGCACGCGATTGCAACCTTGCAGCTCACCCAGAGCGTCGGTAAGCGCGCGCGCTTCTACGCAGACTGATTTGCAAAAGCCCCCCCCAAAAAAAAAAAAAAAAAAAAAATGGGTGCATGTTGGTCAGTCAGCAAGCTCTCTCCGTCCGTGTCTCCCTCCCTCCGGGTGTAGATGCTCTCTGCCTGCGATATGACATAATAATAAGATATGTCAATGCAGTTGTTAAGAGCGCGAGAGCTGTCTTATATGCACATGACTTATATGCATATGAACAAATATGCACGTGCTACTGAAATATTGCATTTACTTGACAATATGCATGATGCATATTAGTGCTTTTGCACTAATTCACTCATTTGACTCAAGTTGCATTTTTTTTTTTAACAGAACATCTTGCATATGTCGACTAAAAGGAAAACTCGTCCCGTGCATATCCCTGATCTCTGATTTCTCTCAGGATTTTATTTATTTTTTATTTTTTTGCTTTACTACTGAACATGTGCGCATCCTGCGTCTCTCGACGTGGTAGTAAGGCGGCTGTTTCTTAGCAACCCAGACTTTTCCCCTTGTTGCTAAGTAACCACGTGGTCCATACCTGTCCGCGCGTTACTTACACGCTCGGTGGCCAGATGTGTCCAGGTGTGTGTGTGTGTTTTTGTTAGAGCTTAGTGATTGTGCACTTTCCCAGGCTGAGAGTAAGCCTTAAAAAGCTTACCATCTGCTGGACTGGGGTTTTATGGAAGCTTTGAATGTGAAATTGAAATTGTGCGTGAAATCGACAGGAATGCTGCACAGGCTGTCTGAGATCAGAGATCAGCTTCAGTGAGCAGGCTACATTTAAAAAAATAATAAATTGCACCCCAAATTTATTTTCAAAGACTAACTGAAGGATTCCAGGATTTTATCCATGTCATGAGGGACAGCTTTGTAAGAAGGTGGCCTTGCATGTGCATTTTGTGTAGATACAACTAGTAGAAGTGGCCTTGCTCTGCTCAGATACTGAGTATAACTCGGATTAAACAGCATGACTCGGATGTCAGTTCAAGCTGCAAGGCAAATCACAGGTTTATATTAGTGCAATGTTTCTATAGTAACAACTTAGAGGGAATTATATGGTGGAAGGAGTCTCCAGTGTCAGAGCTGTAACTTTGTTTTCGACATCTTCAGGACAGAAGTCTGCTCTTCTCCGTTTCTCGGTAACATGACAAGCTGCGTTTTTAACTTCGAGAGAGGAAAAAAATAGAGGTTGGTGGTATAAGATGAAAAAGACATGGTGCTCTATGACAATAATCAATTTTCATGGTGGCATTAGTAACTCCCCTTTTGTGTTGGGCTACGTCATTCCCCTGTAGTTGATCTTACAACAGCACGCTCTGTCATATTTTATACCTTACTCAGTAAGATGGTGGAAAGATGGCTTGTTTAGCATTGAAGCATCTTCCTTTACTGTCATATTGCTAGAAAGCATGTTTGGACTGTCAAGCTCTTTTCAGTATTCAGCTGGAAGCTCTAATAAAGTGGAGAGATTACAGGCTGGCACATGCGTCACCAGGCTCACAGGCATTATCTCCAAATCCAAGAGAAGCACAGGAACAGGCAGGCGCTACGGTCAGGGACATTTTTTTTATTAGATTTATTCAAAAATGAAAATACATGAAGCAAAAACATTGGTAACAAGTGTCAAGGCAAGGAATGACTAAAGAGGATGGAATGACTGAGAAAGCGTTAGCTGTGGTGGCCTCTAAATATGGTGGACAGGAAGACTGCCTTCTGTTTTAACATCTAGACAATTTTTCAAAAGAAATTTCCCCACAACAGATGCAATTTAGCTACTTTTCCTACGATGATTACTCATGCGCTTTATAATAACTACTGTAAATGAACGCACTACTGCACAGGTCATGTGACGCTAAGCTGACCTTAATAGCTAAGCTCGGGCTTTAACATTTATATTAGCTAGAATCTAACAATCTGCAGCGTAGGAGTTTCTTTAGAGCAATGCTTCCACGGGACACATCGACATTTACCCTTATTACAACAACATACAATTGACAGCGCTGCTCCTGTACTGATTATCGTAAAGCACCACAAAAATGACATGACGTTCAGGCTCGTACAATGTTAGTGGATGTGCAATTTCTAATATCCGCAAGTGCGATACTTTATATAAATCACAGTACACGATCACCGCACAGAACCATACAGCTATATGACGATAAAATGGCAATGAAGAATACGAAAGTGCTTGAAACGGAAAGCGAACACGTGCCCAAATAATATCTGCATACTTAACATTGACTGCTAGTTGCTTTATGGCAGTGGTTGTAATACGGAGTGTAACCGACACTGAACAATATACACAATATTAGCTTAGGAATTTATGCGTGAGCATTTAAGGAGAACAAGTTAAATCATGCGAAGCACCTTTCACATCCATACAGTTGGCAAGGTACGATTTCAGGTGTGTTTTTTTTTTTTTTTGACTAAAGGCAAATGATTAAATACCCCACAAGCACAATTAAATACCCCACTGAGCTACTGAATAGTGGTTCTGAATTGGTGACTCTCATAAAACATGCACTGGAACCCTCATGCCTCAAGGCCACCCTGGCTCAAAAACCTCTGTTTACTCTGCCTGAGAATGGGAAACTGAAATTGCATTGAAAAACCGCCTGACTCATTGAATCATTTTTGTCGAGTGGAATAATCAAGCATGGCAAATACAGGGCATGTGCAAGTGTATGCAAGGAAAAAAAAAAATACAGTCACACTCCATTCATGGACATTTTTATAATAGTAGGCATATAATAAATGTGACTGAGAGGCACAATGCACCACCTACAACTTTTATCCACAACACAGACATTTTGGCTGAAGCATATGGTTGCTACCAGGACACTATAGAGAGCAGGGAACAATACAGATCCTAGAAAAGAGAAATGCGAAGAGGTGTAGTTTGTTCTTGTACCACAGGAATGATAGGAGGAAAGACTGTTTGTGGAGAGGTTTAGATCTTCAGTTCTTCAGCACGGCGTCATACATCTGGTACACGTACTGAGAGACCTCTGGAGCTCGGCACTTCAGGGAGAGCTGAGAGAAAAAGAGGGAGAAAAAAAAAAGAGAATTTGTAATGAGCAATCAGTGACAGAAAGGCATGGTATGTATTAATTAGCCAAATTCAAAGTGAACAGACTGTTCGAAAATTAAAACCTTTGCAAAGGTCAGGGTGAGATCTGCTCTCTAATCGCCCATTTTGCATATCATTTTAACAATTTTCTTCTTCTTGAATGTAAGGATTAACTAATTAGCATGAATGTAATAAAATGTGTTTAGAAAAGAAAAGCTATTGTATTTTGGTAAAACCTGCTCACTCCACTTGTACTACTGCTTCAATGGCATCTCAGTTATACTGTGTGTGAGCTCAGCCGAACAGTCTGTCCTTACATTGTGTCTAACCAATGAATAACCTGCCATTCACTTCAGGAAGTCCTGAACAAAAGCACCCGCCTACATAGCTACATGTATCTTGCTTGATGCCATCAGAGTAACTCTAATGTGAATTCCGAGTTTACAAAATATGTTTAATTATGCAGGCTAAGCCTAGTGTAGAAAAGCACTACCTACACACAAAACTGTAGATCGGGGTATTCAAGTAAAATTCATAAGGGTTCAGTTACATAAGCATTCCTTGCTTACAAATGTCAGAATAAGCACCTAGGCTTGATTGACTAATTTATTCAGTTCATGGCTATACACCGATCAGCCATAACATTAAAACCACTGAAAGGTGAAGTGAATAACATTGATTATCTCGTTACAATGGCACCTGTCAAGGGGTGGGATATGTTAGGCAGCAAGTGAACAGTCAGTTCTCAAAGTTGATGTGTTGGAAGCAGGAAAAATGGGCAAGCATAAGGATCTAAGCGACTTTGACAAGGGCCAAATTGTGATGGCTAGACGACTGGGTCAGGGCATCTCCAAAACGGCAGGTCTTGTGGGGTGTAGCCAGTATGCAGTGGTTAGCACCTACTAAAAGTGGTCCACGGAAGGACAACCGGTGAACTGGCAACAGGGTCACATGCGCCCAGGGCTCAATGATGCGCGTGGGGAGTGAAGGCTAGCCCGTCTGGTCCAATCCCATAGAAGTGCTACTGTAGCATAAATTGCTGAAAAAGCTGGCTATGATTAAAAAGTGTCAGAACACAGTGCATCTCAGCTTGCTGTGTAGCCGCAGACTGGTCAGAGTGCCCATGCTGACCCCTGTCCACCGCCGAAAGGGAGTACAATGGGCACGTGAGCATCAGAACTGGACCATGGAGCAATGGAAGAAGGTGGCCTCCAAATTCCCCAGTTCTCAATCCAATCGAGCACGTGCTGGACACACAAGTCTGATCCATGGAGGTCCCACCTTGCAGCTTACAGGACTTAAAGGATCTGCTGCTAATGTCTTGGTGCCAGATACCACAGCAAACCTTCAGAGGTCTTGTGGAGTCCATGTCTTGACAGGTCAGAGCTGTTTTAATGGCACAAGGGGAACCTACACAATATTATGCAGGTGGTTTTAATGTTATGGCTGATCGGTGTAAATAAGACAGTTTGATTATGTTTTGTTTGGGACTGCTGCTTCATGTTATTGACTATGTTCTGTATAGCGACACAGGCTCTGAAAAAACGAGACATCTATTTTGAATCTGACGCCAGAAAAATAAACACATGCTTGTTTGTCTATGTCTTTGACTTTTTGACTTTTTTTATGAGCCATGACCAGCTAGTCTCTGGTACGATGAGCTGCCTTTAGCTAAAAATTTACAAGAATGTATGTGATTGGATAAACTGTAACAAAGGATCTGCTACAGAAGTTTGTTCGTGTTTAGAAAACTAGAGTCTCTGACCTGCAGGCATTTTTTCCATATGTTTATCTACTGTATTATTATTGCAAATATTGACTTTTCACAAAAAATCAAGGAAAATTTTTATTTTACCTCATGATTTCATATATATGTCATGAAAGACATGCTCGCAAAAAAAGGAGCACACTGAATGTGACCCATTTGTTGTATTTCAGCTAAAGGGACTGACAATACACTGGTCTAATAAGCTTCCCAGACAAAAAATGAGTCACATTCACCAAGAGAATGTCAGCAGGCTGTGCACCAGGACAGAGGTAATTTAACATAAAAGCGAATGGTTGGTTCCTTGTCCAGACTCTGAGGGTACCTTTTGTGTTTCATATCTAAGCAGAAAACAACAACACTGACCCTTCTATATTCCATGATGACTACTCCACAGTGCAGTGGGCCAAATCTGTGTGTGACTTGTTCAACAAGCCTGATGGAACAGTGGGATCATTTGACTGGAATGCTGGACCACAATCCCATTAAAAAAATCCCATGTATGGAATAATCTGGACTAGAAGGTGAAACGCCAAAGTAGGCACCAATGAACTTTACCCAGTTATTGGCAGAGAGCAGTAACACTGACAGGAAATCATGAGACTGCTGGCAACATCTATTGGAAAAGTGGGATTTGATCTAGTGCGATCTCAATCCAAATACCTTAGGTTCCTCTGTCCCATGCTATAAGGCCCATAAATTGGTAGAGCAAATGTCTTTCATATATAAATATACATGAAATGTTTTAGATACCCTGGGTTCAGTCTGAATTCATGCTGAGTAAGTCCTTTTCCCCTTACACATCTTTATGATTTCAATTATACTTTTATTAAAGCTATCCAAAAAAATTTATTATTTAACGTGGAAAAAGGGGTGAAATAAACCAACAGACTATAACAGTAAGTGTTATAGAAGTACTGATGAGACCTGCATATTGTGCTGTAAATTATCACAAAATTGATCTAGTCTTACTGATCAGCCACAGTGTATACTTTAATATATGTATCACAGAAACAATTATTTCTGGAGAATCAGGATCGCCCCAATATTTAATTTTTTTTAATGCGACCCACTGCTATATTTTACGACGACCGTGTGTGAAAATATGGATCTCATTCATTAGTCAGAAACATGGTGAAAAAAAAAAAAAAAAAGCTGCAAATCAAAACACTTCCTGTTGAGTCGAATGGCTTTTTCACACGCTTTCCAGAGTTCGCTTGGAACCGGACCGAACCTGAATTCTTCATTCTGTTCCACTCCTACTTCCAACTAGTTCTGACTGGTGTGATGTGTGTGTGTGCAGAGTGTTCTGTACCAGTCAGTCTAAATCTTTTCGTCACTTGCTCCTGGCTGTAAAGCCAGCTGGACTGGCTCTATTATTAATCCAAAGTCTAGCTACGCCAACGCTGTCAAGAAAAGCAAAGCTAAATTCCTATTAAAACCAATTACATCAAGGCTGGATCTGTCTCAGGTTGGCTCGGGGGATTACAGGTAATCAGGCCCTGTGGCAGTGACTGAATAGATGCCTGCTAGAAAAGCTTGAAATGTCAGTGCTCTAATCAACAGATTATGACTGCGTTCTAGTGTTTGCATTTGCATATGCTCTGGAAGCGGGACACATGTACATAGAAATACATTTTCAGTATAAAGGCAGAGGTGAGGATCTTGTTACCTTGTCAGACCAAACACCAACCACTAAGAGATGTTTAATGGAATGAAATTTTGCCAGGGTGTGGTAGGATATGCTCTGGAAACACCAGAGAACATTATGTTCACTTAATTCTAACATTCCATCCTTGACAAGTGTCCTTCACTGGAGCTGCTGCAGTAGGTTATGTGTAATACCGCAGAGTGAAGGTCACTCTCCCTTCTTTTGTCGTGAGGTACACAAGAGAACATGGAAAAGTTATTTCAATGCAACATCGCATGTACCTGGACTGCTGATGTCACTTTTTCTACTTTATAAATATTCAGCAGCACTGTAGCATGTCAAAAGCTTAGCTTACGTAAGAGAGAGGTAGAGAACGAGGAATTAATGATGCACTCTGGTATTCAGTGGAACGCATTTTTATACTCCAGAACCTCGGATGCTCGGAGGAGGTGAAAAAGTCTTTAAACCTACAATGTCCTGTCAGAGGGCACCTCGTAGGTCAAAGCACTCTGGGCAATCGATTGAGTTTTAAGCTTTAGAGAAAGCCTGTTAGTAATATATTCAGGTCTTTTGACCTTCCTGTGCACAAAAAGCATAGGATTAGGATCGCTAAGTCTTCCAGGAAGGCATTTGAGCGCTAACACAATGAGCACTGATATTAAAAAGCTAACGGTAAACAAAACAAATTAATCTGGGTTTTTTTTTGTGCGTGGAAATATTTGTCAGACTTTTTTTTCTTGAAATATCCCCCCAGAGAATCCTCATAACGCGTCACAACATACTGCTGTTGACTTCGCATCTAAATAAGGCTAGCTGTGCGCTGTCTGTGGCACTTAGCTTCATCACTTCATCTAGTTCAGGAAGTGTCATTTGTCAGTATCAACTCCTGCGTTGACATCGAGTCACAGAAGGTGTTTACCGTGTAGTTGGGGTTGCCAGGTTGGATGCGGAGCTCGGCGAGGATCCAGATGCCGTTAGTGAGTTTCAGGGACTGGTAGAGCATGTCCTGGCCCTCCACGTTCCGCTTGGCGATGGTGTAGATGTTGTTATTCTGCAGCTTGCCTGACACGGTGTCTGTCGGGGGCCACACACACACATGCTGTCAGTTACATGGTCACACTTTGCTTGGTCACATGAACTCGTGGCAGGGACGTTTGAAATTTGTCCACGATAAAAGAGGGGAGGGGAATACAGGAATGGCACACAAGATCTACAAGGCTCTAAGTGTTCCTCACTAGCGAGATGCTAGAATGCGATGCTACACTGCTACAAGGCATTAAGGAATGAAACGGTAATCTACACTCTAATCTGTAAACTACACCACATCCTACAGGTCTGTTTTTTTTGCTGACATTTAGCAAACCATTGACATTTATTCTTTTCACACTTTAATGTGACTCATCTGTAAAGTGCAGACCTTTCCGTCTTGACCTGCGTTTTCTTGCTCAATTTTGTGAAAGGCTGTGAAATCATACATACAGTACAACATTAAACCGACATTATATCGCACTGACAAGTGAAGCTATCCACTTTCTTATAGATCAGTTATCTGTGATTTATCATGCTGTGTCTGAAACTGAAGATGGAACAAAGGCAGCACAGATTTATTAGCTATTTACTGATGGAGCATTGATTGACTGAAGGCTCTAGAGCAATAGAACCTTTTCCACACGTCTGAAACGTCTTTCAGAGTGATAGAAGTCATTGACAGCAACCTATTTTCCCATTAGCATGAGAGATCTGAACTTTTTGGCCCTGGCACAAAGGCCAAAAAGTTAAATTTACTAGTACTAGAAACCAAACACTGCTCATCATCTTGAGAACACCATCTTTACAGTGAAGCGTGGTGGTGGTAGCATCATGTGGAGTATTAACCTTGGTTTCTTTGTTGCTTCTCTGACTAATGCCTTCCTGACTCGGATGCTGACTTTTAGTGGATGAACTTCTCTAGGCAGAGTCACAGTTGGGTTATATTCTTTCCGTTTTTTAATACTGGATTTAACATTGCTCCACAGGATTGGGATTATTTTTGGGATATTTTTTAATAGCCAAAGCCCAGAACTTTGTCCTGGACTTGTTTTGATAGCTCTTTAGTCTTCATGATGCTGCATGTTTGGTATGTTCTCTAACAAACCCTGGGAGTTTATTTACTATTTAAACTTGCCTAGGCTTTCTGCAGAGATCACGTTAGGTAGGTAAAGAGCCAATTTAACAAACGTGGTGGTGTAAACAGTCAATAAGTCAATAACAGTCAATCTGCCTAAAGATGTATAAACCTTGCTAGTTGCGTGATTTCCTCACACAATCAATGTCACGAAAAAAACAGACAGAAGCTTAATCAATTCAGTCTGTAATCATCCTGACTGTCAAAATGTCTGCAATGCTCCTGCACCAGAAGTGGGAATGGAATTCCCTCTCTTTTCACTTTTGGGGCGAACCATATTTTATAAATGATGGCACTTTACTTGCGGTTGAAATATGTGCAAAAGAGATATAAATTTTAAGTTCAGGAAAATTTGTAGTTTTCAGACCTATATATAGTAGAAAATGTCCAAACTGTACCATGTGAAGGGTTTTCCCAGGCCACCACACATATCAACAGTCACTCTAACTATTCTGATTGTAAGTGTAATAATCTCTTGTTTTGGCAGTGTGTATATAATGTTACGTTGTTGTAGAATTTGTGAGGTGAATCAACATGTGTGGTCAACATTCATAAAGTGTGGTGTTGCGGTCATGATGCCCTACATCCAGACAACATCGGGAAGTTTGAGCAAGCTCCACAGTCTTGTATCAATTCCAGCACACACTATCACTCTAAAGGCCTGACCCCTGACAGATTAGTGTACGGAGGCTGAGGCAGCAGCTGTAACAGCGAGCTCATGGTCGACAGACTGAGATCAGACGGAGGCCTGGCAGGGCATCAGAATGCATGGGAGGAGAGAGAGAGAGAGAGAGAGAGAGAAAGAGAGAGAGTGACAAGAAGAGGATGATGACATCGAGGGCAACTGAGCTTTAAAAAGCAGTGAATTAAAAAAAAAAAAAAAAAAAAAAGATCAGGAATTAGTGTTTGACTGAAATAGACTGAGGATAAGAAAATGAGTGATAGATAGACAGGTGAAGCAAGAGATTGTCAGAAATGAAAACTTCAGCACAAAAAGAGTACATCTTGTTGCTGAATATTTTCCTATAACACTGTGTTCCAACGTGTTTTATTCCTTATACACCAAAGCTATTGATACAGTTGAATTAATTAAAGAACGATCCACATTAGGAGGTAAGAAGATATTGATATTTCAGACAGACAGAGAGAGCAGGTCGACAGGCAGGCAGCCCAGTCACATGGTTGTATAACCCTCCTCTCACTGATGCTGTCAAACAGAGACCTGCACTCAAATTAACCACAACCTGAACGTGCAGGTTTCGATAACACCGTGTTCTTATTGAGGGGACAGTGTGAGCAAGCGAGGGAGCTGAAAAAAATAATAATAACACAATGATCTATTCTTTTCCAATTTGAGTTGCAGCATACATCTTTGTAAAGAGCAACACAGCTGCAGGAGCGAGCGAGTCATACTAAACAGAGGCTCTGTCTTATAAAAGATAATGACTTGATAATGAGAAGGCTAGAAATGCCTTTTGCAGGCAGGGTGCTCGTTTCAAGTGAGTCACAAATGGAAATCTGAGGTGTGAAAGGGAATACTGACTGTTGTCCCCTCAACAGATCAGTGTGATTATTCAGGGGTTGTAGCTTGAGAGCTACATAAATACGCATTCTACACCTGCATGATTGTTGATTATTAGTTATTTGGAGATATTTTTTTCATAAGGCTACAAGGAAAATAAAACACCCTCCAGGCCACGTCTGTCTCACGATGTCTTTAAACAAGCGAGAAGCAATCAGCATTCGAGCACAGTGTGGCAATGAGGAAAAGGAAAAACATCATGCTGCTGTAACCACTGAGGTTTCTTCCCATTGTCTGAAGCTCCACAATCACATCCACAATGCAACACTGATGGAGGTGGAAGTGATTCATTCAAGGTCAGCATTAGTCAAAGCTGATTTATTTTCTCAGAAATAAAGTTAACAAACTGTTCTTGATTTTCTCAGAAATAAAGTTAACAAACTGTACTTGTCCTTGTGGCTTGGTGGTACCATCAAGTGTACATCTTTTTGTACCATTAGTATGTATCTTTAACGTTTAAAAACAATTTTAGGTACATAATTGGACCTTAAAGCTGCATTAAGTAAGATTAGTCTAATTTTATTTTATTTTTTTTTAAATCAAGATTAGGGCTCACAGTTATCTAGGTGGGTTTGACATGTGAACGATGTTCTTTTGTCTCCTTGAGCCTACCCCCGCCCCCTTATTCCCGTCCATGTTAACAAATCTCCGCCCCCAGGATCTACGGTATTCCGTAAAAATATTACGTGAAAGAAAACCTTTACTTAAGTACAGTACTGAAGAAATGTAGCGCTTTACTTCGAAATCTATGCATTTATTAACTCCCTGTATCTTCAGAAGTTGGAATTTCACAGGTTCGCAAGCAAATTTTCTCAATATACTATAAACCTGTCACTACTGTCAGCTGTAAGGCACCTTCTGACCAATCAGATTCGAGGAATTCAACAGCTGGGATGTCATGGGGATCATCAGTATGTTTATATCTGACTGAATCCATTGCTAAAATGCTTTGGCGCATGAGAGCACTTCATTTCTGCGAGCACTGAGCACTGAGACATGTGCTGAGAACACTTGTGAGTCAAGTTAATTAGAGCAGTAAATCACATGAGAAACACACTGCAAAGAACTTTCTGAATTTCAGAAAGGGTTAAGAAAAGGGGGAAAAAAAAAAACACTTACCGGCATTTAAGTGACACTCCTTGATTTGGTACTGCAGCTCATTCTCATTGGGAATGTCTTTCCATGTAGCTAAGAATACCTGGCGCTCTGTGGAGACAAAAAAAGAGAAAGAATCCATCTGAAACCCATTACACTCGCTTTTTCAGACAGTGCAACACAGAAAGGCACAATTATTTACTGCTCCTTAGAGGCCACTAGGCCGTCTCGTTTCATTTCTGCTTGGCTTGAGTACTGAATGCGGGTCATACCGCCAACAAAGTAAGATCCAGGACAAACTTTTTTTTTTTTTTTTACCCATTTTGCCGTCCTCGACGAAGAAGACGTTGAGCGGAATGAGCACGCTGAAGTAGAAGACGTCGATGTTGTTCTTCACAGCCACCTGTAGGACAGAAGGGTTTGGAGGTCAAACACTTTACACCGTATCTATCTAAATTAGTCACTAAAAATAGTCACTAAATGACAACTCAGCAATTCATAATTTTAAAACAAGAACTAAACATAAATGTATCTCGGACTCTCAGTATTAATGCATCATCAGATTTAGATATACTAGCTTCTCAACGCTGGTTTCGTTTAGTTCTGATCAGCAATGCCATGCTCTTCTCTAAGCTCGATAGGTGTCGTGTGGGATACAGTGCTATGAGCGGCAGCAGAGGTAGCAATGCAGCTGAAGAGCTGCAAATGCGACGGTGACGTAACCGTCCGATCATACACCGTGACTCACTGGGAAACCGTGACACCGTAACGACCCTATTCTGAACCATAGAATTGTACGTGATCACATTTACATAGATTTGTGAATATGCTTGAGGATAGCAACTCACAGGTCAAGAGTGCAAAAACACAGGAACAAATGAATTCCAGGAAAAGATAATCCACACATACTTTTGACAGAGAATTGATATTTCACATTATATCACACTATATTATTTCAAATTATATTATAATTCTGATAACTAGGATGCAGTTTAATTTTCTTGATCATGCACTAAGACACTAAAATAAATGGTTTGATCCATAAAGGTAAATGAAGCCATGAAGTCCAACTATTTTCAGGTTTTTTTTTTTTTAAACCCCATACCATATTTATATATTCAGCTTTAAAACTAGACAAACCACAGACAAAAAGAAATTCTCCCCAACATCTACAAATATCTTTCATTTAGCGTGCATTCCTGCGCTCACACCTTCGAGATACCAAATCTCAGCCTGCTACCTGTGTACGTGATGTGTGTGCTGTGAAAGAAGTCAAATCCACAAGCCAGAGGGCCATGAGAGCGCTTTGGGATTTCCACTGACCTAGCTGTCAACTTCGAGAACTTCTTAGAGTAAAACTTATCTTGGCGGAACTCGCTGCACTTATCTACATTTGTTCCAAATCAGCAGTTAGAAGTTAGGACAAAACATTTTGCAGACTCGGGTTTCACAAGCTCTTCTTTCTTCACTCGTCCTCAGATTCCTGTTCTTGGCTAACAGGAGTAGAACGCTGCCTGGCGTGTTGTGCATTCTGAGATGCTTTTCTGCTCACCATGGTTGTAAAGGGTGGTTATTTGAGTTGCTGTCAGCTCGAACCTGTCAGTCAGAAAATTCCAGGAGATTTCTGAAAGTCACGGAGATGACATTTTTCCACATTCCGATGCGTGGTGTTAACGTTAACCCAAGCTCTTGACCTGTATCTGCATGATTTTACGCACTACACTGCTGCCTCATGATTGGCTGATTGGATAAAGGCATGGATGAGCAAGAGTACAGCAGGTGAGCTGTACTCAAATGTAGTTCAGGGTGAAGTTTTATTTGAAATGGATAGCTCAACCAAAAGGAAGATGACTCAAAACAGCAGCAATATTGCTACTGGAAATCCTTCTGTTGGTCATTTGTCACAGTAGCACTATTTGATTAAAGATGAGAGATATTTATGGCACTAATATTTCTCCTCACAACCTGGCACATGTCAATAAAATACCTATTCAGAAGAAAAACTCTGTGTGCAAATGGGAGAAAGAAAAAAAAACTGACTTGTAACTAATCAGGGAAAGGATGGCTCTCTGATTGCCTGTCATGTCAATCATGCTAGCTCTCAAATCATTCCTGTTCCTAGCATTCAGGCAGCGTGTGTTTGTAGTGGTGTGGCTTTATGGCAAAAACTACAATCACTATTCCGATTTCAGCAAAACCGCTGACAATACCTCAAAAAGAAAAAGTCCCAGTGAGCTTTATATGCTGGAACACAAAGCCCTTAGCGCTGTCCTGCTGCATTTCTTCTGCAGTATTAGACGCAGTGTAAAAATCCTCTCTGTAAAGCTTGCTTTTACTGGGAATAGGTTTAAAGCTACAAGGAGAATGCTGAAAGAATTCTGAGAAGCAGTATGACTTTTACTAGTCTCTTTCTCCATCTGTGAATACGGGTTTCTGATTAAACACTGGATTCCTTGCTGATTTAAGGAAAAAAAACATTGTTTAAGCAATCATTTAAAAATGAATGACTGTGCAAGACTATGCTGAAAATCCTATCCTTGAGTCATTCTTTTTCCTTTTTTCTGTCAAAAACCTGAATGTGGTAGCAGAAAATCAAATGGTTTTCTTATAGTAAGTGCATTGTTGCTTTGTTTAAGAATGCCCTCTCTGTGAGTCCAAAAAAAAAAAAAAAAAAGAGAGTAGCACCTCGAAATTAAATCATGCCCGCAGAAATGAACGGAGAGAAAATACCCAGCTTTTTAGCACCACTATGATAATTGCATCCTAGAAAAACAATCAATGAAAGCACTGTCCCTGAGCCATCTATCAATCTGTGCGGGTTACGTTGACTTAATGGAGCAGTAATTACTTAAAATCTTCTGCTGCCAAACATGTCAAATTGCCCAAAAAAAAAACAAAAAAAAAAAACCCTACGCACGCCTCATGAGTGCTTTCTAAGGAAAAAGGTCAGAGCTGAGAAATTCTCCATCAGCTTCCAGGCCAGAAGAAAGTCAACAAAATCCTGAAATGAAGTACAATCCATTGTATACCGTGACTGTGCTGTTATAGAAAGTTAATCAACACCTTCAGATTCGGGAATTCAACAGCGCTGTGGTGGAAAAGACTAAACAATAATGAAGCTGCTAGGTTATGTTCTGTGATAAAGGACACTGGGAGCCTGAAACTCTGTCTTGGCTGGCTTCTCCGTGGACAGTGGGGGGGGTTTTCACATGGACCAGTACTTCCAAACAACCGTCTCATAAACAATCTCTGCTGGAGCTTTGCTCGCTGCCGAATGAACAGGTGCAAGTGTCATTTATGCCTTGCATTCAAGAAGGAAAAAAAAAATCAAGCAACAGAAGAAAAAAAAAAAGAGACATGGGGAGATTGAGAATACATGGAGACTGGAGAGAAGAAAAAAAAAAAAACAGCAAGGTGACTGCAAACCATTGGAAAGATGATGTGATGAACACACACACACACACACACACACAAGCGCATCAGCTCACCAGGGAGCTGCTAGAGGAGATTTCACAGATCGTTATGGTGAGGAGGGTAAAGCCAGAGCACACTGTGCACAGCCCTCGCAGCTGGGTTTCACCACATCGGCTATTCCTCAAGCTGCCGGCTGCCAGCGAGGGGCTAAGAGCGGGAGACTGTCCAAACCCAGAGGGGAGGCGCTGATTTCCGAGTGAATCGCGCTTACTCTAGTTGGGCTCGGAGTGAGAACAGCGAACGTGGCGCTCTCTGGCTGATGGATTTGCTCATGAGTGCTGTCGCCGCCAGCAAGAGCTCGCTACCGTCGCGTTTTTTAAACAGCATTCATTATAACGATGGGGATTCCTGATAGAACTAATGAATCTCCATGACAGGCGGTTGGGGGATGAGGGGGAGGAGGAGGGGGCTAATTACATAATCCGGTGTAATTGTGAGGAAAAATGAGCTGGATAATTTGGAGTTGAGAGCTGCAGAGTGAATTAGGTACTGAATAATGATGAACACTTTAAAAAGATAACGCTCATGGTCCCGTGTCCTACCTGGAGGTTATTGAGAGGGTCCATCTTCATCACGGGCCCGATGGTATTCAGAGGCAGGGAGATGTCGATGTTTTGGTTCGGCATTAGAGGAGTGTGAATGGGTAAAGGTGTGGTAGGAATCACTCCGAAACTACACAGGAGATATCGGTTAGAAACATGGACTGTATTTATGAAAGAAAATAAATAAATAATCAAAAATCACGAGCAGTTACCTGTTCTTATTAAACTGGATGGCAAAGTCCGTCATGTGCTGCAGGGCTTTGTTGGTGAAAGTCATGTCCATGTACATGTGACCCTGACGGCGGGAGAACGTCCCGGAAATTTCTAACCCTTTCGCCTTGACCGCTGGTAACCACACCTGAAAAGAGAAATGCTGCTTTGTGTATAAACACACAAAAAAAAAAAAATCAATAGAAATTTGGTACAACGACAGAAACCCCAGAATCAAGCCTAAAACCAATGATGAACTGTTCCTTTTGCGTTTCAATCTCCGTGACAACACGCTCACAAACCACATACTATGTTATCTAGGGAAACCAAGCAATGGGAATATTTTGGGAGTATCACAAGCTCTGCGTAGCACAGAAGCATTTCCTGACACTGCTTCAACTCATAATGCTGATAAGACGCAAAGAGCAAATAAATAAATAAATAAATAAAAATGCTGGTTCGGTGTACAATAGTATGATACGCTTATAGGGAAAGTTTTGAAATTTTTAAAGCTGCCATCCGTTAGAGACTCACTGGGCGTCGGATCTCCATTTTCCTTACTGTCCTTACTAACCCAGTTCAGTCTCTGTGTTAGGTTTAGTTCGGGGAGTTATTATTAATGAAGCTGTTTGTGGTATTCCCTAGTGAGCCGTACTCCTTTTATATATCAGGAGTTTCTAAGAATGGGACACGGCAGCAGCAGAATTAAAATAAATCAGGCATGATCCCTCAGACCCACCCCACACATGACCTACATGATGGGAACGAGTATTACAGGACGGAAGAGTTATGCTGGATTAGAGATAATACAACTGCAACTGCTGAATTCTCGATTCTGATTGGTCAGAAGGTGTACTCTGAGAGTAGCTCAGATTTATATGAATGGGCTCGTTTAAACGTATTGTTTCCATAGCAACAACTCATTCAAAATCCTCCACGTACATTTTTAAATCTGAAGAAGTGAACCCCAGCTTGGTCTTCTGCACTGATAACTCAGGTGTGGCGGGCTTGTAAGGACATTTGGGTGAGGGTTGTAAAAGATACAGGCTATAAAATAACACGGCACTTACAGCTTTAGGTGCAACGTAACCCCCAGTACTGATGGCCATGCTTGTGGAAAGTTCAAACAGGTCATTCAGGCCGCTGCTGATGGGCGCTGGGGTAGGAGACGGAGCAAACGTGTTGGGAACTGAAGATGGAATGAAGTTCTGGCCAACCTGAGGAGGGGGAAAAAAAAAAACCCAGAATACATTCCATTACATTGTACATTACATTGTAGTATAGGAATGTTATAAAAAAAATTTGCTGTAGACAAATCATTAGAAGCACCAACTTTACATAGTAGAGGATACTTTACAACAGTTGAGAATTATAAATGGTGCTATCAAGAGAGCTGATTCGACTCCACAGCAAGTTAAACGTTAAAATATCAACCAAAGGACTCATTTGTTTACTTATAATATAGTTAATGTTAATATAGTCTACTTACCGCAGGACTGCCTCCAACACCTCCTCCAAGATCTCCTCCGAGCTACAACAAAGAAAAGCTCAGACTTGTTAATAATAAGAAGAAGAAGAAGAAGAAAAAGAAAAAGAAGAGAGGAGAAATTGAAAAGGATTAGCACAACAGCACTCTGTAATTGGAGTCATGTTTATTTCCTCGCTTTCAAATTTATTCATCACGTTATATAACTCGCAGGCAGAGAAAATGCTCGCGATAATGAGCATAACGAGTAAAAAGCGCTTGTGTCTGTGTCTGTTGTTGTCCCTGTGAGGATTGCAACTCATGCATTCGAATAAGCCCATTCCTCAATCAAACCTTCACAAACATACAAATATTATCATCATGCCCTGAAAATCCCCTAACCTCAGCAGAAAGCTGTTGACTCCCCAGCTAAGTCAACAGCTTTCTGCTTCTCCACTAACTTCATAACTCCATATTATGGCTGTCAACTTTCATAATGGTTAGATAGAGAAGTCCAGGAGGTTTTCTCAGAGATGCAGTAAATCAAGTTCGAATTTCAGGCTTCGTCAGGTAACGGAAGAGGAGCTGCGAAGTTTCCAGCACAATGGAAAGGGCTAATCATGAACGTGATGGCTGTGCAAAATAAATCTTGAGAGAGGTTTGTTGTGGCCGAGTGTCTCGTATACCTATTTCACCTCTCTCCCCAGTGGGAACATTTTAACAGAAATTTTTTTTCCCTGCTTTATTTCCTTGTCAATGGTGAATAATCAATTCCAGTGGCAAGCACATTCACAAACAGTGCTGATACCGTAAATTCTCATATGCTAGGAAGCGCAATCGCAATCGCTTGACCATTTTTCCTGCTCGGTACATCTATGATTACACACACTAATAGAGGCTAGTCAGAGGAAATAGGTTTGGAATAAGACACCCAATATTTCCATCATTTCTAGCAATTAATCACAGCAAGTGCAGCCAATGAGCTTGTAATTAAAATGGCGCTAAGTGGCTTCCAGCAGCTTTCACTCCCATTTAGCCGTGATATTTCTGGGTGATGTATTGCGTTAATGTGTGGTTGCTGATAGAGGTCCCTGCATGCGAGTTTTTATTTATTTTGAAATCCCAATCCCATCCATTCCCACAGAAAGTTTCTCAAAAATATAAGTCATTTAAACTACAGCCACCCTGAACAGGATAAAGCATTTACTGAAGATGAATGAATACGGTAATCGTGTCGCACAAGCACCCTGCCGCGTCCGGTGATCTCACACGGTAAATCAACGTAGCCTTTCTTTGTCCTGCGAGCTCCATCTGACCGGCTGCATTAAAGTAAAACCCATTCACTGGCGTAACCATCTGCTGGGCTATGCAGGAATCCGTCTGACCACACAGCACCAGTATGATGCGTACTTTATAAAGCTTGGTGAATATGTTTTATGCATACTTGCATTACAGTTAGAGCAGCCAATGGCACACCAGATAATGAGACCAGTTCAGGATCTGCACATATTTTTACAAACAGAGCATCAAGTAATTGTGTCCCCTACTATATTAACCCGATTCATGTATTCTGAAACCATAAAAGCCTGTATTTGTAAAGCACCTCCAGGTAGGTATTAACTTTGAGCAATATAATAATTTAATAGTCTCTACAAGATACAAGTACATTTCCACGATTCTCAGTGAGCAGCCAACCTGTACGCATTTTGCATAGGATCTCCACAATTTAACATCATAGTACTACGAGTTATCACGCCAAAGTAGTCTTTTTGCTTCCCAATAAAAGGGGACATGAGCAAATCTGGAATGATTTGCGTAAGTGTTCGGAACTCTCCGATATTAACCGACTCCGCTTGGAAGCCCCGCCCCCTTCCCACTATCCCACATGCTCTTGACTGGACTAGCAGTGTGCCATCGCTTTAAATTTTTAATTGTTGATGTTTTGAGTTCATTAACGTGAAATAAAATCTATCAACGTATGGTCGAAGTTCAAGTTGACTTTCTTCCCATTAGTGTGCTAGTGAAAGGGCTCTCTCATGGCCATTCCTCCAGGAAAGACTGCCGATCAGAACAACAACTGAGTGTGTATGTGTGTGAGAGTGTGTGTGAGATACTGAGCTTCCAGGTGCTTTACGAAGCTGCACAACACCAAATAAATTGCAAAAAAGAGACAAAGAACTGTTTCAAGATAACTTGATTAATAATTTTATATGAATGGAGGTGGTGTCAACATCCAGTACGTACATTTTATCCTTTAATTCTTCTATGCACCGTTCTTTTTGACGCACTATGCTAGCTATTAACCTACGATTTACATTCATCTCCACATCCATCTGACAGGTTCAAACCACCCAAAGCTGAATAAATACATATGAAAGTCGACGCTGCAAAAAATCTGAAAAAGAAAAAAAACACCTTTTCTTTTCCTTTCAACCTTCTAAGCAGCAGCTTTATCATTATTGTGCCTTTCAGACCACGTCTGTCATTAAAATTGGCCCGATTCCATCACTCGCTCTAATGGTTTCCTCTGAGCTGCTGATAAGTCAAAGACCTTTATTCTTTTCTTATGAACTCTTAATGAGAGGAGAAGCTTTTAAGGCAGTAGGTGAGAAACAGTAGCTTAAAAAAAATCGTCTGAGCAAAGGATTTGACACTTAAGCCTTTTAATGAGTCTCGGATAGGTCTCGGATTCTTCCGATGTTATAAAGGTCGAATATCAAATGTCGTTCAAGGTGAATTCCAGACTTCGAGCTCCGGGATGATGATAGCCACATCTGACTTGATTATCCTTGATTGTCATGCTACGTCTACTGTCATGGAGCTCAACGTTTCCAGCTCAGGTCAGAAGTGGCATGTCTCATTTTGAGCTGTGTCTGAGCCAATATGTTTCAGCGACAGCTCCGCTTGAATACCGATCCCGAGAAAGCAATCATGTGGAGCAAGCAGCCGAATAGCGATCTGAAGCCTAAGGTAGCTTACAAGTCCATTGTTACAACATTATGGTTCAAGTCTAATACTTTTACCTCTCTACACTGGCTGAAAGAATGTGTGTGCGCGCACCAGAGATTCATTTGACAGAGCAATGGTCAAACCAGTTCAGGTTGTTTTTTTTTCAGCATGGATCAATAAGGACAGAATGGCTTTTGCTGACAATAGTTCTTATTTACCAGTGCTCCAAGTTAGATAACATTAACCTGCTGAGAATTTTATTTAAAAAGGAATAAAACGTGACAAGGTGTGCTTCTATAGGAAAATAATCAACGACAGGGTGGTGTGATGCGGCCCACTTATACCAAAGCAAATTTTCAAACAAAATTTTTGTGTTATTTTCAGTTACACCACACGTTTACTCTGTTTATAGTTAATGCTGTGGAATGTCTATGACAAGTTTCTGTTATCACTTGCATTATAACATATATAAATAAAAAAAAAATGCAGCTTGTCATGCTAGCAAGAAACTTGAATGTTCCCTGTGCCAGGAAACTGAAAAGGAACAACTCTACCTCTCACTGTCACAAAACGCTGACACTGGAGATGTCCAGAACGACTAACTAAACGTCTCCTCGCAGAAACCACCTGCTGACCAATCAGCAGTCAAGAATTCAATAGCGCTGTGGTTTCCTTAGCATTGCACGGGTGGAACAAACAAACAAAATAAACACTTGATGTACTGAAATAACGTAGCTTCATGTATTCCTCGAAATGATGCTGATTTCAAAAAAGCAAGCACAAACCCCTGACATACAAAATGTCAGTCTCCTTGCTACGGGCAATATTTTGCTCCACTTCCATTAAGCAGAAGCCTCTGGAGAGACATGTGAGCATGGTAATAAACAGTAAAATGTGCTAATCTCTTGCATATTGAAATGCAGGTGCGGTCGGGTCAAGTTCAACACGACGTTCTCTTAAAAATGGAAAATTCAAGTGGGGAAAAATACTCAAAATTGGTCCCAGGCTTAGTGCGTAACCAAACCTTTGAAAATAATTTCATGAATAAACAATGCTGAGTTTAAAGGAAAGATAAAGGGTGCTCACCAGACTGTCGAGACCGCCTCCTAGAAGGTCTACGGCTCCCATTTGCATGGACGAGACCTGCGGCACGTTGACTGGAGGACCCAGGTCGAGATTGAGAAGGTCACCCAGGAGGTCACCTTGAGATGGAATCACCTGGGGCTGGTCGATAGCGGAAGCCGGGCCACCGCTAACCGGGCTCTCACCAGTGTCGATGCTGTTGTAGAAGAGAAAATAGGATATAGTGTCAGAACGAGATGACTGGAATTAGAATAGTCAGCCATTTTTTTTTTTTTCCCATCGACAACGTTGCTGCTGTCAGTCAAGGCGACCTTTTCTCATAAAGGCTGACAGAAACAGAGTCAAGCGACTTGTTTACCTCGGAATGACTCATAACAGAATACACAAGACAAAATAATAAATCATCTAATGGCTCATATTTTTGTAAACTGACTACGATTTGATGAGACGGATTTTTTTTTTTTTTTGCAAATTGATCCACGCTTGAATACTCACATGCATATTGAACAGAAACAGTAACTTTCTAAGTTGTTAGAAACATAATGAGCAAAACTAGTGGAGCTCACGCAGTGAAAAAACGAATTCTTTACAGAGTATTAGAAAGAATAAAAAAAGGAAAATAGGTTACATGCTGTGTTCATGATACAGTGAAATTGTATTTTTTAAACACACTAATTACACATAGTCCAGTTTTACACAGATGATATATCTAGTAACGTCTCAAAAAACAAAAAAAAAAAAAAAAAAACAGAAAAAAAACAGAAAAAAAAAACATATAGAAGAAGCTATTCCTTTAAATTCATACCAATTTAATTTCCTCTAAACCGTTTACCTGCCGTGCTGGATGGGCAGGTGTTTGCGGTGGATGCCGTGACTGCCCTCCACGAAAGCGTTAGGCGGCTTGTGGTAGACGGAGGCCAGTGAGCCAATGTGGCAAATGAGCTCGTCCAGCAGCGTGGGCTCGATCAGGTCCGTCTCCTCCGAGATCAGCGGCTTCTCGGACAGCACCACCTCTTTGGCTGTCACCGGGTCGGTAGACAGCAGACGCCAGTAGATGTAGCCACGATCTCGCAGGTCGGGGTTATCAGAGTCCTGTGGAAAGATAGAAGGAATACCAGCAGGTTTTAAGGTCTGGAGTAGAAATAATAAAAATAGTCTGCTAGCAAGAACCAGATTCTGACTTAAGTAGATGTTAGATGACTATAAAGGTGTTTATCCAGGATAATCAAACAGTGGACATAAAACCATGAAGTGTCCATTATGCAATGATTATAAAAAAGAAGAGCATGGGCGAACATTTCAGGATGCATGGCTTTGGTTGGAAACTAAATCTCACCTGAGTGGCCAGGCTGAGAACTTGCTGCACCAGCTCCTGTGTCTCTGAAGGCTTCTTCAGGAACAGCTTCACTATGGCTGTCAGCAAGGTGAGCTGAACCTGCAGGCAAGCAGAAAGACATCAGCACACACCTTCATCGCTGCACATTTAAAGCCAGACATACACCATACCATACTGTTCGTTTCAAACGAATGGTATAATCTGGTCTTTGCACATTTGGTTCATACTCTTCGTACCATTCGTTCGATTGATATTTATTAAATAAGCAGTTTTGTCACATTGGATATGGAAGTCTAAGGAATAACAAAGAACACAGTAATCAGTGGTCAGGATCCCAGATGTTTTACATCTGAGTCATGCCATTTTGTGTGCTCATTCTGAGCGACAGACCTGAGTGCTTTCATCGTGGAAGCCCTCGAGGAAGCTTTCCAGAAGTTCATCGGCGTTGTCGATTCTCTCCGCATATTCGCCCACGATCCAAATCATTGCGGCACGTGCGTCCGGCTCGTCCAGAGAGTCCAGGTTCTCACACAGAGTGGCGATGATGCTCTCGTACCTACACGAATCACAGAATTTAAAAAAAACATGTTTTTGTTTAAAATTATAGTTAAATGTAATATCAAAACATGAAGTTTGACATCAGTCAGATCTAACTTTTCACATCGGACGTAATAAAATAGTATAATGAGAGAGAAACTGACTTGTTAGGGTATTTGCGGAAGATGTCTCGGATCACCACGATGGCCTCCTGCACGACGTAGTTCACTTTTGTCTGGATGAGGTCCAGCAGGGTGCTCACACAGCGCTCAGCTGATTGCTAGTGTGCAAAAAAAAAAAAAAAAAAGAGATAGAGAGAAAGACAAAGAGAGAGAAAGAGAGAGAGATTATTTCCATAGAACAGCACCACTCTGAAGTGTTTGAATCAAAACTGAGAATTCAGCAATGCTTTCCAGTAACACAATGATCATGGTGAAGGGAATTAAAGCCTGTTTAATGGCATTAATGTAACACACCTCTACTTTTATAGCGCAGCGCCCGATGGCGCGGACCGCCTTGCGCACGAAGTCCACGTCCACCTCGGTGGCGTACTCCTTCAGCTCAGCCAGTACCTAGGAGCAAAAAAATGACCTTTTCATTCCACTTACATTGACTAAACTTAGCCAGGAACTGACTATTTTCGTACCATTTCCACTGAAAACAATAATACAACATAAATAGAGATGTTGATCCACCTCACATTTCTTTTACGTTCATACTGGGAGACATCTGGTGTATTCTCGCATTCTGTGCATTACATTGTGGCAAAGTATTCAGTATTGGGTGTGATATTTGGGTGGAACTGTAATGCTAATTTAGGCTGGCAGATCATGTCTACAAGTTGCACACTGTTGCATAAGAAACATTTAAAAGTCATGATTAAAAAGGTTTTGTTCCTAAATTTGCTCAGTGATTGATACTTTCATACTGAGAGTGATAATTCGCCGTTCCTCTACAGCCCTTTTCAAGATTAAGGGTTTACTCATACAGGAAAGATTGTACAAATGCTATTTTTTTTATTTTCCAAATTTATCAAACAGGCCAGCTGTACTCCACGTTGCAACAGATTGTGTTAATCCATAAAACAGCCAAAAAAAAAAAAAAAAATCTGCGCCTTGTGCGTTGCGTCGCTGACAGAAACTGCTAGACGAGAGACAGGTTTTTACCACAGGGAGAAAAATGTTTACTGTTCTTTGACAGTGCCTGCGCTGTGATTCAGATTTTACTCCACTGACAACGGACTTGTCTGAGCATGCCTGCGCTTACACAGGGATTTTCTGGCAGCCCTTGAACAGACTGCGGCTCAGATGGTGAAGCTGTTACACGAGCTCCCTTTGAGCTCTGTGCGAGTGTTGTAATGGACAGAATGCTTTGTGGAGAAAATGTTTCAAGAAAATATCACATTTAAAGCAAATGGATAAAAAAAACCTACACAAATAGCTACTATAGATGTGCTGAAAGGTCACTGCTCTTGTAGGATTTGTTTAATCCTGAATACAGAAGTGAACACAGAGTAAACAGAGTGTTTGAGGCAGTCGTACCTGGGCGATGTTGGCCTGAGAGGCCAGTCGGATCATGATGTCCAGTTTCTCCAGCTTGACGTAGATGGGATCGTTGTACTTCACAAAGAACACTTTGATCTCCTGCTTCAGGATCTCAGGCCTGGCAAAGAGGACAAAATCAGAAAGTTAGAGAGCTATAGCACTGTACTGGTTAGCGGTTTCTCTGCTCTACTAAACCTGATTCAAATCTTTTAAAACGACAGCCATGGTCAGTCCCACGTTTCAAATAATCTACTTGCAAACATAGTTTTAATAGGAATATGATGATGCAGCCTGCTTACATCACATCACATTGTTTTTCCATGACTGAATATCAAATGCAGTGCACTACATGTAGTCGACTATGTAGTGTACACACGGCAATTCTGTTATCCTCTGAGCTGAGCGCAAGAAATGCACGTCTAATGCTGTTTTTAAAGTGAAAAATTACAATCGACGTAATGTAATAATCACTCACTGAATGTTGGCTCCTGTTTTAAATACATTATTATTTGTAACATCAGTCAAAAGGTGTTCGAGATGACCCCTAAGCATTAAATGCAAAATATTATATCATTTAATATGACTTAAGTAATGGTGGTCTGGACGTACAGAGTAAACACAGACTGAGCTTGGTGAGCTTCTCTCTTTCCAAAAAAAAAAAAAAAGGGTAATTCCTTGATCTCTTGTGCATTAAAATGTCTTTTTCCCTTCCTTTCATTTTTCTTCCTTCCTTTTCTTTCTTTCTTTCCATTTCTTTCTTTTTCTTCATTCCTTTTTTGTTTCTTTTCCTTACTTCATCTCCTTCCTTTAGTTTCTTTTTTTCCCTTCCTTTCATTTACTATAGTGCAATGAAATGAAGGAAGGAGTGCAAATAAAAAACCAAAAGGAAGGAAGGAATGAAAGAAAGAAGGAAAGAAAGAAAGAACAAACAGGATGGAAGGAAGGAAGGAAGGAAGAAAAAATTAAAGGAAGGAAATGAAGGAAGGAAAAAGGGACAAAAAAAGGAATGAAGAAAAAAAGTAGTGAAATGAAGAAAGAAAAGAAAGAAAGCAAGAAAGGAAAAAAGAAAGCTATGAAATGAAGGAAGAAATGCAAATTAAAAAAAAAAAACAAAAGGAAAGAGGGAAAATAAAGAAATAAAATAAAGAAATAAAAGGAATGACGAAATGAAGGACAGAAGGAAGGAAGCAAAAGGAAGAAAAGAAGAGAAAGAAATGCAATTAAGGAGACAAAAGAAAAGAAAAGAAAAGAAAAGAAAAGAAAAGAAAAAAGGTGTTAGAGGTAATAGTGAACAGGACAGGATGGTAATATTGTTTAAACGTATTTCTATGGTTTTACAAATTATTAAATACAAATTTAAAAAAAAAAAAAAAAGGAAGGAGGGAAAATAAAGAAATAAAATAAAGAAAAAAAAGGAATGACGAAAGGAAGGACGAAAGCAAAAGGAAGAAAAGAAAAGAAGGAAATGGAATTAAGGAGACAAAAGAAAAGAAAAGAAAAAAGGTGTTAGAGGTAATAGTGAACAGGACAGGATGGTAATATTGTTTCAACGTATTTCTATGGTTTTACAAATTATTAAATGCAAATTTAAAAAAAAACAAAAGGAAGGAGGGGAAATAAAGAAATAGAAGGAATGATGAAAGGAAGGACAGAAGGAAGGAACGCAGACTTCAATGCGTATAGTAGTAATGGTAGCTTTATGCTAGGGTTTGGTGTGTTTTATTTTATGGTGAGGGCTTTAGTTATGGACAATAAGGTACAGTTGATTGAAATTAAATTGCTTTTCAGACTATAAGCCTTTGGCGTGCAATGAAAAGTGAAAGATGTAGAGTAATCCTGCCATCTAGTGGCATCACCTGTATCGCTTTGCCTCGCCTTTTTGTCCACGTAGGGAAACCGTAAAATATTATTTGTGTCTAATTTTTATACGTTTACCACAATGACCTGACATCATGTGGTAGTATTTATATCATTTGTAACAAATATCTCTTTGCTTCAATGTATGGCAGTTAACAACAACAACAACAAAAAACAGTCATATGACATCACACTACGGTACACGTGTGTGTGTTGGTGGCACTCTGACCTCTTCTGCACAATGAGGTTGATGTTCCTCAGGGCCACGTACTGGACCTCGGGCTCTCCGGAGAGCAGCGTCACTAGAGGAGGAGAGAGCTTCTTCAGCAGCGTGTTGTAATAGTCCGAGTCTTTCGGCAGCAGCTCCAGGAACTTCATCAGGACCTTGACGGCCGACAGCACGACAGCCGAGTTGGCATGCGAGAGACGTGGGGTGACGCGCTCGCAGATGCTGCAGCAATGAGGAAAAAAAACGCAAGGTCGAATACTTGGAAGTGCTAGACAGCTGACATTCAAGAGCTTGAAGATTTGTTTTTATATATATATATAAAATCTTTTCTCACAATGTGACTGCTATGATTTTGCAATCTCCAGTGACCAAATATAGATTTTTCTCTCCACAGTAGAAATAATAATGATAATGCCATAAATTATAGACTAAACGCAATAACTTCAAGACTAAATAAAAGTCCCCGCTGAAGACGTATCTGGGCATCAGGCTGTGATGGATGGGTTTAGTCATAAATCTCTCTGGTAAATTACTGGGAATGTTCATTCTGTTCCTTTCTCAGGCTACAAATCATTACCGGTTATGTTCGAAAAGAATTAGCTCATGTAATTTTGTTCCATTTTTTGTTACCTGGCCCTCAGTCTGCTCTCTTACCTCTGGGCTTCACGCTCATCTTTGGGGTTGTAGTTGGACAGGCAGTCCAGGATGAAGATCTGCCCCCACTCGGTGCACTCGTTCAGGGCCGTGAGCAGCTTGTTGATGTTCTGAGGGTTCAGGTCCAGCAGATTGCTGTTGGGGTGAGACTCGCTGATCTCAGACAGAGCTGCCACGGCGTTAGCCACAACCTGGAGAGAGAAGAGGGGGAAAGCGTGAAGGACTGGTCCTTAAAACTCATTTTAAACTGATTCCCAAATCATTAAGCCTTCCGTCATGAAACCTTAATTTCTTTTCAAAAGGAATAAAGCTCTGTAAATGTGATACAGAAGAGTGACTGGAGTCCCACATCCCCACCTTTCCATCAGGAGAGAAACCCATGTGTACGAAAATAAGAATGAATGTGTTAAATGAAAGGAAAAGAAAGAAAAAAGGAACAGGAAGAAACAAAGGAAGGAAGGAAAGGAGGAAGGAAGGAAGAAAAAATGAAAGGAAGGGAAAAAAACAAAAAGAAGGAAAGAAAGACACAACAGGATGGAAGGAAGGAAGGAAGGAAGGAAGGAAGGAAGGAAGAAAGAAGGAAATGAAGGAAGGAAGAGAAACAAAAAAAGGAATGAAGAAAAAGAAAGAAATGGGGAAAAAAGAAAGAAAGAAAGCAAGCAATGAAATGAAGGAAGGAAGGAATGAAATGAAAGAAACAACAGGATAGAAGGAGGAAGGGAGGAAAAAGGGAGGAAAGAAATGGGAAAAGAAAGAAAGAAAATTAAAGAAAGGAAATTAAAGAAAGGAAAAAGAAAGCAATGAAATGGAAGGAATGGAAATAAAAAAGGAAGGAAGGAAAGAAAGAAAGAAAGAAAGAAAGAAAGAAAGAAAGAACAATAGGAAGGAAGAAAAAAATGAAAGGAAGGGAAAAAAGAAACTAAAGGAAGGAAAAGAAACAAAAAAATGAAGAAAGAAAGAAAGAAAGAAAGAAAGAAAGAAAGAAAGAAAGCAATGAAATGAAGGAAAGAATGCAAATAAAAAACAAAAGGAAGGAATGAAAATAAAGAAATAAAGAAATAAAAGGAATGACGAAAAGAAGGACAGAAGGAAGGAAGCAAAAGGAAGGAAAGAAGAGTTGGCAATGCAATTAAGTAGACAAAAGAAAAGAAAAGAAAAGGGGTTAGAGTTCAGAGTGAACAGGTCAGTAAGACCTGGATCAGGATTCAGTAATCATCTCCCTCACTGCTCTACTTCCTTCTATCCTCTGAAACTCATCTCAGCCAGACTGTGTTACACACCATGGGGTTGGAGTCGGCGATCAGGTCCCTGAGGGAATCCAGAAAGCCCTGATCCTCCACCATCTGCGCGTTGATGTCATGCAGCTTGGCCACGCACACGGCCGCCGTCTTCCTCACATACGGATCCTCGTCCTTCAGGCACTTCCTCAGAGGCTCGCACAGGTACTCGGTGATCTTGTCCACGCGAATGCAGCCCATAGTGCGCACGGCCAGGGCACGGATAAGAGGGTTAGGGTCTTCACAGTCCTGAGAGACAAAGACACATGTGAAATTAAATACAGTGTTAGATACGATTAGGGATGTGATGGGAATTCCTGGGAAAGTCTCCATTTCTACTGTCACTTTAATGTCATGTCTCAGATCATGTCTCTAACATCAGGAGATTTGCTCACCTTCACAAAACTGTTGACGGCCATGATGGCCATGTCAGGCTGACTCTTAGCGTAGTTCATCAGGTACAGATACACCAGCTTCTTCAGCTCCAGGTTATCAGTCTGCATGCAGTTCACCACATCTGGAAACAGCGAGCTGAAGAGGGAAGAGAAGACACTGACATCACCACATCATCATCATCATCATCCTGACCAACACCAGCTCATAATTATCCACTTTGTATCACTGGATTAGTTTAGAGGTAGGATACGGAAGCTGGGAAATTCTTCCTCTTTATAATCTGCAATCTCAAATTATAATCTCTTCATCATCTGTCATTAATCTAGCACAGATATTTCAACCAGGGCTTGAAATATACTGGAGTTATAAATGTAGTACACTTACTGGAGTTATAAATGTAGTACACTTGCTGGAGTTATAAATCTAGTGCACTTGCTGGAGTTATAAATCTAGTGCACTTGCTGGAGTTATAAATCTAGTGCACTTGCTGGAGTTATAAATCTAGTGCACTTATGGTTATCTGTATGTTTAAGATGTACACAGGCCCATTTAGTGTATTGAGAGTTTGTCTACTGAAAATACTGACTGGCTACTAAATTTACTAAACGACTAAACAACAAAGAGAGCAACAAAGGTCAATTTCAAGCCCTAGCTGCAACATAGAAAGGAAATGGGTTTGGCTTTGAACTTGATCCTTAGCCTGGGGCAAAGAAATTTCCGCAATAAACCAATCATACCTCACGTCCTTGCCTACGGTCATGGCAGCTATCACCTTCTTCACCGCTTCCTTCCTCTTCTCTTTCTTCTCATTGTTCAGCTCAGCTTTCAGTTCAAATATCTCTCCTGGAAGAAACGACATGATTGAAAGACCCTTAATCATTCTTATTATGCCATCAATGACCTAATGCATTGCGCAAGCCTAATAGATTCACTGGTGAGCTATAGATACAGTGGATATTAAAAAGTCTACACACCCCTGTTAAAACCTCAGGGTTTTGTTATGTAAAGAAAAGGAAATCAATCCTGTCAGACCTTTTTCCACCTTTAATGTGATATTGCAAGCAACAAAATTCAAAATATCTGGTCTGATGAGACCGAGGTAGAAATTTTTGGGAATAATTCTATGTAAGAGGTATGTTTGATGCAAAAACAAGATAGCTCATATGTATATGTGTGTGTGTGTGGTCGGTTGGATTTAAGAAAAATATTATGTATAGTTTACATAAAAATAAAAGCTTCTCATCAAATTGTTTCATTTCTTACAACAAATTTAACATAAACAAGTATTCAATCTACAAGTCTGATCAATTCACATCGTATTAACGTGATCCCATTACGTTAAAAAAATCTCGTGAGCGTGTTAGCACCGACAAGAAGGAATGACCAGAGGGTTAAATGAACCCGAGGGACTCGTGTGGCACGACAGTGAAGTGGGTAACATTGCTGCCTTAGAACACCAGGGTCCCGGCGTTCGGTTTTGAGCTCGGGTGAGTGCGCAGTGATCGAGTTTGTTCCATGAAAACACATGATCAAATCACACTGGCTGTGCATGGTGAAGCATGGTGAAGCGCGGTGGTGGCAGCATCACACAATGGGGCTACTTCTCTTCAGCTGGGACTGCAATTGTAACTCAATCGCAAAAAAACTGCCATTTTAAAAGGGGTGTGTAGACATATATACATGCACACGCACGCGCGCGCGCGCGCACACACACACACACACACACACACACACACACATATATATATATATATATATATATATATATATATATATATATATATATAAATTCCATCTTATATCACAACTAAAATGTCTGTATTACCTTTCTTGTTTGTGGTGAAGTACTTGGAGTCTGTCATTCTGAAAGGTTTTTAGGTCTGCTGGAAAAAAAAGCCTACATTACTGACACTCAGAATACACAAAACAAACACAAACAAACAGCACAAAAACAAAAACAAGCAAACAAACAAACACTGTATAATATTTGCATACTAGTAGAGATGTATTATATTGACACATACTGGTTTTGTAGCATTTCTAACCATCATTTGAAACCCCATAAACTGAAATATACAAGACTGGAATAGTTTTATGTTTATTATTTATGTAAGTGAATTGTGAATATTGTTGTTTATTAAAAAAAAAAAGCAAAAACAAAAACAAAGCGTTAACGTACACACAACCAATACACAAGCGGCCAGCTAACACTAACACTAACACTAGCATAGCAATGTCAACCAATTAACAGTCAAATTTACAGTTCCCATTTTAAAATACCAGTAAAATACATACTTTGTGCATTAAACTGGATGTTAGCACTGAAATTTTATTTGTATTTATTTTTTTATTCATTTATTTATTATTTATGAGATAAGCGGGTGTTGCTGCTAACCCTTCCTGCTAAAACCAAGCTAACGGAGCTGCTAGCCGCAAAGCTAACATATTGATTAAATAGCTGTACCTAATCACACAGTCCAGCAAAGCAATCACAAACACGCACCTCACCTTGGGTATAGAATCAGCCAGATAAAAAATAAAAACTATAAAATACAAACTCTGAATAATTATCCTAGTGGGTTGGAGTGTATTTGCGGTTTCGCCCGTTTTCAGGCCACAGCTGTAGACGCTGGGAAAAGATGGAGCGCCTCCCGGAAAAACCAAAATGAAACCGGAACTGAGTTTTGGCACAGTTTGGAGAAACACGGAGCGATTATGATGTAGCACGGGAAATTGACATGTTTATACTAGTACGTTAGCACACTGTATTTTGAATTTTGATGTGTAGAATGGCTGAATACACACATATTTATAGATCATGCTTCTGTTAGTTCTACTAGAACCACAGATCTTTCTTTTGATCCGCTGTTTGCTTGATTAAAGTAGAATTATACTGTTAAATCCAGCACGATGGCGGAACGAGCAGCACATTTGACCACAGCAGCAGGTGAAGGCAGGCCCTCTATTTTTGAGGTTTTAGCTCAGGACTCTTTGATGAGTGCTGTTAAACCTGCTCTTCAGCACGCCGTTAAAGTAAGTCATTTCAGATTATTCATCTAGTCTTGCTGAAATGTAATCACCACCCAGTGATCAGACTGTCAGTCTTCTTGATCTACTATTTTATTTATGGGAACAATCAGCCAATCATGTGGCAGCAGTGCAATGCATAAAATCAAGCAGATGCAGGTCAAGAGCTTCAGTGTTCAATGTTCACATCACATCAGAATGGGGATAAAATGTGATCACAGTGAATTTAACCATGGCATGGATGTTGATACCAGATGGGCTGGTTTGAGTATTTCAGAAATTGCTGATCTCCTGGGGTTTTCACACACAACAGTCTCTAGAGTAACACAGAATGGTGCGAAAAACAAAAAACGTCCAGTGAGCAGAAGTTCTGTGGGCAGAAACACCTTGTTGATGAGAGAGGTCAGAGGAGAATGGGCAGATTGGTTCAACCTGACAGGAAGGCTACGGTAACTCAAAGAACCACTCTTTACAACCGTGGTGAGCTGAAAAGCATCTCAGAATATCTAATATGCAGAACCTTGAGGTGGATGGGTTACAACAGCAGAAGACCACATCCATGGGGGTTTGCTCTGATAGGAGTCCATGGCAGTAAGAAGTTTGATAATATCTGCTTTAGAATTTTAACGCAAGTACACAAGTCAGTGAAAAAGACGACAACGCAGATCATCAAATGCAACAATTGATTCTTAAAACCAAATCCTTTATAGAAATGGTCTGAAATTATGGAGTAAGTATGAAGTAAACCGTACACCATCCTGCTTGATAAATGCTAAAAGATCTAGTTACTAGTTTCATGTACACTATATGGCCAAAAGTTTGTGGACACCTGACCATCACACCCATATCTGGGTCTTCTCCAAACTGTTGGAAGCTTAAAGTTGTACAGAATATCTTTCTATTCTGTAGTTTTATGATTTTCTCTTCACTGGAACTAAGAGGCCCAAACCTGTTCCAGCATGATACTGTGCCTGTACACAGAGTGTGGTCCATGAAGACATAGTTTGCCAAAGTTGGTGTGGAGGAACTCGAGTGTCTTGCACAGAGCCCTGACCTCAACCCCATTGAGCACCTTTGGGATGAAGTTGAACACCAGACCTTCATCTGGAATGGGATGTTCAAAAAATTGCATATGAGTATGATGGTCAGGTGTCCACAAACCTTTGGCCATATAGTGTACTTCAGTAAGCATTTAGTCTTCAGTCCTCAGTAAAAAAAAAAAAAATCTGCACTCCTGCTATGACACCTGTGTTTATTGTTCATGATGTATCTGTAGATCTTGGCTGAATCCAATCCTGCTCGTTATGGAATCCTCTGGAGGAAATTTGATGAGATCTACACCATCCTTGACCTCCTGCTGCAGCACCACTTCCTGCTGCGTACCAGCGCCTCCTTTTCTGAGAACTTCTACGGGCTAAAGCGCGTGGGCCCGGACGAGAGCAGACGAGCGCATTGTGGCCTTGGTCGCAGGCGACATCTGCGATCCCTGCTTCTCCTAGTGCTCCTCCCGTACCTCCGAACCAAACTGGAGAAGGTGCTGGCTCGTCAGAGAGACGAGGACGACTTCTCGATACGGATGCCCCAGTCCCTTTCTCAGAAGATGTACAGAGCCTTCTTGGCTGCCTATCCTTATGTTTGTATGGCGTGGGACAGCTGGAGTTTTTGCCATCAATTGCTGTACATTTTTGGCAGCACGCGTACGCATTCGCCCCTGCTGTGGCTGGCGGGAGTCAAATTGTCCCATCTGACAGCTCAGGATATTCGAAACTTGGATCTCAAGCCAGCAGGGCGAGCACTGAGCTCTAGCCAAAGGTGAGTGTAAACGTTTTTTTTATGCTTTAAACTGCTTTCATTGACAATTTATAACCATTTTCCTACATTACCCACAATGCTGTTCAGCTACCTGCTGATAGTCTCTTTCATCTCTAAATAAAGACTCCCACTGTTGACTTGTTGCATCTCTCATGAGTTGGCTTTTAAGGAAAAGGGGTGGAGCTAAACACATTTGCTGGCAGGGTAGCTCATTTCTGGCCCAGAAAAAATATAAACAAAAGCCTGAAACTCTCAAACTCACAAGATTTAAAGCAAGCCAAGGTTGCCAAGCACATCTTTCCTCAGCGTTCTTTGAAATGATATAATTATTACGGATCTAGATACATGTTATAAAATTACAAACTGCAGCTTTAATGTAATCCTAAGCATATCAGTCTGGAATTGTTTTGTATGCTGCACCGAATCAACAGAAAAGCATTGTTTTTTTTAATCTTCTTCAGCTTTGGAGGACGGCTGCAGAGCGTCTTTTCCACGGTGATTGGCAGCGTCGCCGTATCCCTCTCCGCCAGTCTCTCTATGGGAGTGTTCTTCCTGCAGTTCTTGGAGTGGTGGTACTCATCAGAGAACCAGACCACTATGAAGTCTCTCACCTCTCTCCCTACACCTCCACCCCCGCTTCACCTGGAGGACCAGGACGCTGCACGGACGCACAGCAAAGTGTGCCTGCTGTGCAGGAAAGTGCGCAGTAACGACACAGCCCTGGCAACCTCGGGCTACGTTTTCTGTTACCGCTGCATTTATACGTACGTGAAGACTAACCACAGGTGTCCGCTAACAGGCTATCCGTCTGAACTCCAGCACTTAATTAAGATCTATTCTCCAGAGGTGTAGCCCAAACTGATCATGTGACCACACATACTGGGAAACTGACTCTTTTTTTTTTTTTTTAAAGTGAATCAAATCATTTGAATCAACTCACCAAATGACTCACCAAATGACTACTTTTTTTTTTTTTTTTTTTTTTATAACCTGGACAAAGTTTGTGATATGATGACCAGTGATTTGTCCTTCTTTGACTAATGAAACAGTTTAGTGAATAAAATACCTTTTTAATAAACTTTATTTACATATGCAATTCTTAGCCTAACTCAGACACTACAAAAAGACAAAAACAGTAAGCATCCCTGCTTTTCGCAGTGTGTCTGTTCATGATTATGAAGATTTCTGTCCATTTATCATGATAACTGATCATTTCCCATGATACACTCGCTTCACATCTGGGAGTCGACTCAAACAAGACCTGAATCAAAGAGTCGACTCGTTCGCAAACGACACATCACACATTGTTCGAAGCGCTTGGACCAATGTGCTGGCTTTAACATGTTTTTAATTTACTTTGAATGAGAATTCCAGTGCTTTTCCAATACAAAATAAATTTTCTGCACATTTTAGTGCTTTAAAAAAGTACCTTGTGTGTGGGGGTTTTTTGTAATAAAGTACATGGTTATAAAGTAAACTGAAATGCTTTTTTTTTATGGCTGATTTTCAATTATTGGGTAAATCGTCTATTTATAGCTTATAAACAAAGTCAACTCCTTGGATAGCAGTTAGTGTATCCAGTGTTTTACAAATTATATACGCAGTGCACTGGAATTGTTTTGTTTATATCGCTATATGACGAATTACAACTGAAAGAGAGAGAGAGAGACCACAATCCATATTTCTTATTCTACACAAAATCTTTCAAACAGTAAAGAGACGCTTGACGTGACCTAAATATAACGTGCTACATTCAAGTTGTTCTCGGAAATTGTTTAAGTATGAAGAAATAACTAAATATGGGTGGACGCCGTAACAGGAAGTTAAATGAGAAGCCAAAACGTGTCCTAGTCTGGCTGCGGTACATTTTTTTCACATTTTTCCCTTACGATAAATGCGTTTTATAGGAGTTATGTTATTGGGTGATGAATAAAAGGGCGTGGTCGATGAGTTGAGTGATAGCTTTGACCATGACGTATCTACAGCACGTGCTCCAGCTCCAATTTTCGCAAGATGGCGACTAATAATGGGAATTTGTAATGGTTTTAATGGGAATTTGTATTGGTTTTAATGGTTATAATGGGAATTATATTGGTTTTAAATGGTTATAACGGGAATTGTAATGGTTTTAATGGGAATTTGTATTGGTTTTAATGGTTATAATGGGAATTATATTGGTTTTAAATGGTTATAATGGGAATTGTAATGGTTTTAATGGTTATAACGGGAATTGTATTGGTTTTAATGGAAACTCTGCTGGTCCCTGTGGATCTCTACTGGTAATTTGTTGCCTTCTATTGGTATTGGTGGCATGTTATGTCTAGTGGATACCATTCCTGACCAGCAATGGTAATGGTTTTAATGGTTTGCTGATGGTTTGTAATGGTATTTGGAGTGGAAACCATTAGAATTTCTGTGAAGGTTTCTATTGTTTTTTTTTCAGCAGGATACAGTTAAAAAGCATTGAATCACACAGCATATATGCTCACATCTATTGTATATTTCCCCTCTGTAGATGAGAATAAGCCATTTCAAAGAAAGTAGTCCACTGTTCCAATGTTGGAACCACCATTTCATATCACACAATATTTTAGACGAAGTTATCAGCGTCTCAGTTACATATTTGGATTGGATTGCATGTTGCTTTGGATAAACATGGCTACCATGTGAATAAACAGAACTGTAAGATTAAAGTTGATGAGAAGTGCTGACGATTGGTTAATCGCCGAGCGGTAAAATATTTCACCCACAAACATCCTGGACCCTGACCACAAGACAAGTTGCGTTTTATATTTACGTGACTGTACAAGGGCAATTTTGCTGTTTGCATCCTTGTGGAAATCTCTGGAAGGTCTTAATTTTAAACCTCTACTTTCCTAACAAACACAGTTTCTTTTTTTTTGCTCACATCTCTCACTTTGTTGCTGTAAATTTACACGAATTCTGTGAAGCAACAGGAAGTTGGGTTATGCGCCTGCCTGGGTTCACGAATGCAATAAACAAGCCTGTGTGTTGCAGAGGACAGAAGCGTAAATACTTGAGGTGTTTTATTCAATTTAATCGAACATGGAAAGACGAAAAAAAAAAAAAAAAAAAAAAGCATTTTATCTAGAATAAATTAGCTTCAAGATTTTGTCTGTACAAGTCTGGTTTAAGAATTAGCATCATTTCAATAGCAAGCAGCTATACACTATGTGAAGGAACACTGAAAGCCTTTGAGACTAAACTGGAACATTGCTAGCTAAGTGCAAAGATGAGCTACAAGGCTCACCTGTTTTCTGATATGCTAACATAATACTAATCCCAGTTACTCAACACCCTCATAAGCAAAACAGTTTGATATTCAGCTTAAAATCCAACACCAAATTAAAAACACAACCCCACAAACAAACCTGTAACCACTGACTTGGGCTTTTCTCCTAGAAGACATT
>CM040480.1:13894367-13916392 GCA_022758105.1 Pangasianodon gigas
AAAAAAAATTTATTTATTTATATATATATATATATATATATATATATATATATATATATATATATATATATATATATATATATATATATATATATATATATATATATATATATATATATATATATATATATATATATATAGAGAGAGAGAGAGAGAGAGAGAGAGAGAGAGAACATCAGGGCATGCTGTTATAGGAAAATAAACAACTTTACTTTATCAGGCCACATGACACCACCACATTGTAATGGCTAAAACCAACATTAATTTTTTAAATATTTATTTATTTTACCCCTTATATACTTAAGACCCAGTGCATGTAGCACAATTACAACCTTGCAAAACTGCAGCACAGAAGAGCAAAAATAAGTTTTAGATGCCAGCCAGAGGGATGTGGAGCTCACAAACAGAAAGTAATCCAAGTTGAAGGTTCACTCAGCAAGCCTATATATAGATATTCCCAGATTCATGACCTGCTGCGTCCAGAGGTTCGTAGCAAGAGCCCCTCTGAGAGACCGATGTTTACTCGCAGAGTCTGGAATGCACAAAGAGAAAAAAAAGTTGCAAAGAAAAAAACCACAAAAAACCATAACTCTGCAGCTCAGCTCAGAGAGAAGATTAAACGCAATCAGACCCTGGTCAGAGACACCCGAAGGTACCAATACCAAGTCAGCCATGTTTCTTTTACTCATCATAGCTGCTGCACTTTAGGTCGACAAAAATAACACCGGTTTTGCACAGCATGCAAAGAAGCATATGACCAGATTTGCTTAACGTGCAAATGCAGACGTGGTCAGGAAGACGTCTACGGTCTTTCAAACACCTGCACAGAAGTGGTTGTTAAAAAAAAATTAAATAAATAAAATATTAACCATTTGTTTTCAAGCTTACCTGGTAGACAAAGATTGCTGTTTCACAGTAACACAATGATACTCAACAAACTGAGGTTAAGAGTGAAGCCGTGTGTGTCTCACTGCTTCACTCTTAACCTCAGTAAGACTCATTAGGCTTCACCTGACTATAATTAGTCCCTAATCAGTGGCAGTAATTCAAATGAGCTCAAATGAAACCATTTTGGAGATTTTACTCGTTCTTAATGTTAAACAATTACAATCTTTTTGATTTTTTTTTGGAACTTAAGTGTTTCGTTACACAAAAAACAGGTTGTTACACAACCAGCACTGAAAGTAGTGGTTAAATATTGCTTCAGTCAAGTATGCACTCAAGGTTAGACTGCTTGTGCAGTAAACAGGACAAAGCAGGAACTGAAGATGAATAAATGAACTGTGAGAAACCCATCCTAAGACACGGAAACGTGCGCTGGTCATTCAACTTGGAATTCCAGGTCATCTAGACCGAGAACCTTGCCCAATATGGTGGCGCCTAAACAGATTTGCCTTTGTTTACTAGTTGTTAATCTTGATTGGCCTTATATGTATCTTTGTAAGTTCAGATTTGTAAAAATCTAACTATCTAAAATCTATCAAAGCAAAGATGAACCAGTCCTATAGAGTAGAACCTGATGTGGTCTTCTCCTGTTGCAGCCTATCTACCTCATATTTTGATGTGTTGTGCATTCTGAGATGCTTTTCTGCTCACCACGGTTGTACAGAGTGATTATTTGACTTCCTATAGACTTCCTGTCAGCTCGAACTCAGCCCGAACCAGTCTGGCCATTCTCCTCTGACCTCTCTCATGGACAAGGCATTGAATGAACCACCCACAGAACTGCTGCTCAGCTGATGTTCTTTCATTTTTCGCACCATTCTGTATACACTCTAGAGACTGATAAGAGTTTTAAGAGTGAAAATCCAAGATCTGCAGCTTCTGAAATACTCAAATGAGCCCATCTTGCATCAACAACTAGTTATCTAGGTTAGGTTAGAATACCAGGACTAGACTCGAGGCACTTCATCCATAATCTGAATACACCCACTCTGAGCTGAAAATGAAGGTGAATTTGATTCAGTCTCCAAGGAGACAGTTTTTCATGCATACCGAGTGACGGTGCTTTCACTGCGCCAGCTGTCTCAGTGCCAGGCTCAGCTGTTCCATCTCACTTCGCATACACTGATGACCTATCGATAAAAAATCTGCCGACTCGCCTCAACATTTTTAGACCTTGTCTCTGTACTAACGAAGTAAGCTATACTATTATATACACTATACCAAGGTGCTAACCTAACGAATATAAGCATTTAGCATATAAATGACTATTATGTGATGTATAGAAAGTAAACAAAATAAGGTGTTTATTTGACATAAATTAACATACAGGGTTGTTGACTGAATGTAAAACAGACATGCAATGTGACAGGACATTTCTCTTGGTTATAGATTGTGCACAAGAAGAGCGTGCGTCCACTTGGGCAGGTTGTCCATCATCACAAAAATCAGGTGACACGTTGCCCAAGCAGAGTGAAATGCTTTATAAAGTCCATAAGATTTTTATTTTATGATGTTTACTGATGTTTATTTTGGTCAGGGGTTTTTCTTCGTCGGCAAAACGTGGACACCACATGAAGTGTACAGTCCTAGAGTTTTAACATCAATGGATATGGTACATAAATATTACTTTGTGCACTGATACACAACCCCACAGTAACATTCCGACAACTGAACGACGCACGTATTTCCATTAGACCTAAAAGTTGGACCACAGCTTGACGTGTCGTGATCATGTTTTATGAGTCCCACTACTCGTGTCCATTACACTACAAGTGCACTTTCGTGTCTTGTATTTGAGATAAGGCAGGCAGTTGTTGGTCTGAACACTTTGGAATGTTGTCCTCATGTCTTCCTGTTACACAAACAGCATTGAAAAGTTCAGAAGAGAGGCGTCTTGAGCTTGTTGGATGAAGTTGTTCGGTCCACTTGCATCTCTGAAGTAAAAGCGCCAAGTTAATATCGGACTGTTCGATTAATATAAGGACGCTGGGCACAAATGTTCAGCCATTTCCTAATGTAAACCACCTGGAATGCAAACTAGCAAACTGACACACACATACACATATACATACATACACACACATTTGAAAGCCCCACTACACTAAGATTCTGGTTTGTGCTTCAAAACTGACTGCTTATAAATACTGAAATGTGCACTTTTTTTTTTTTACAGAGCTGTAACTGTTAAGAGGTTAAGACTGTTAGCGTATCGGTTAATATTAAATTACTAAATGGTCCTTTAAAGTTTTATTCAAAAGACAAACATGGACTGTCAAATCTACAGGTTGTAAGGGTGAAGACTCTTGACTCTTCGGTATAAAACAAACAAAAAATAAATAAATCACGCAACACTACATTGTTTGCAAAAAAAAAATGGAAGCTCAGACGGGAAACAGACGCGATTTATCACTGTTGCATATGTGACATACTTTGGCAGTGAGCCTATGTAGCTTTCCTTCCTACTGTAATGACACCTCCTGCCTTCTTGTGTATCCGTACATATCCTAGGATCAAATTTGGCACGGCTATAAGGAACAGGGGTGGATAAATCAGTAGCTCAGGACAAGCACTTGTTTTTGGGGATGTTAGGTTATCATGGTTTTAAACATACTGAGAGACACACGAGTAAAATGTGATCTCATAGCTGAAGTGTTCGCCAGTGACTTTACTGAGGGAGTAAAGATGATGTGCTACACGATCATAAACTCGTTGATTTCTCTTAGTCTGTATTAACGCACTTAACTTGCTAGTCTGCCATTACGTTAGCTACCATTTTTCAGTCTGGACAATTCATTTTTCAGCCAACCTTTTACTTGCTCGGAGGGTTAGGTAATGAAATTATGATTTGTCCACCCCTGTATAAAACACCACACACCTAGCAAAAGGGGAACCAAAGAGTAAAATATAGATGAACTCGCATAAAGCATTAATTGGGTCTTGCATTTTAAGCATGGCAAGAGAAGCTGATAGAAACTCTTAAACCATTAGGAAAAATCCACACAAGCAGAAAAAAATAGCCCTTGCTGCAATAATGTAAACACACCGCACGAGAATCTGTCCAAAATCGCTGCATTTGCTTTTAAAAAAAAAAAAAAATGCAGGAAAATAATTCAACAATGAGCAAAGTTAAAGGTGCATGTAGGTGCATATAGGCGTAAGGATAGAGTGCTGCAAAAGCAAGCAAGAAGCAAAAAACAAAAAAACAAAAACAAAATCCCCGAAAATCACACGGCTTGTAGGCCGCGCTCGTGGCCGTCCAGCTGCACCTTGATCTTGTGCAGCTCCTCGATCTCCTGGTCGTGGCGCTTGGTCTTGTGGCGCACCAGCGAGCGATAGAAGTGCACAGTGAATATGACGAAGATGAGCCCCACGGGCACCATGATGATGGTAGAGGCGAGTGCCGCCTGCCAGCCGCTGTGGCCCGGCTCAAGAACGGGTACCGTCGTCACCGTCACTCCCTCCGTCCCCGGTTTAGGAACCGTCCCCGAGTCCACGGGCAGGAACTTGATCCAGCAGAGCAGCACGACCTCGGCGAGGAAGAGCAAGATGCCGAGCGCCGTAGAGAAGCCCCAGGCCAGCTCGATGTAGTGGTGCATGCGCTCGTGCGGCGACTCGCACACCGAGTTCAGGTTGTGGATGTTGCTCACCGCCTCCACGTTGGGCAGGATGCACGTGCTGATGAGCAGCGCGAACAGGTGAACGGCCACCAGCACTGTGGTGCACACGCTGAAGCCCACCAGCAGAGCACGCGGGTAGTTGTACTGCACCTCCAGCTGCACCTCCACCATGGCTACCTGCCGGGAGGGTACAGAAAATTTCACTGAAAGCTTCCTCAGAGTTCTCACGCACTCAAATAACCGTCATGTGAGACACGACCAGGGAGACGAAAGACTTGTTTTCGCAGTCTTGTGCGAGATACAGTGCTAATCTCATGAATAAATCTTACTTCCACACAGCTGCTTTTATTCTTTTTTTTCCAACATGCAGAAAAGGATAAATATTTAAGAAAATACTCATAGCTGAACGCATAACTAAATAGCTGGACCTCATTTGATTATATTGTTATATTCAGAAGAAGCTAGTTGATGGAAGCATTTGAAAGATTCCCATTGTCCTTTGGATGACTTTGGAAATTTGCTGGGGGTTCATTTTCACATGTCCTCCCCATTGGCTTCCTCCATGCTTCCTCTTATACCTTAAAACATTTGAAAGAGTGTGTGAATGTGTGTGCATGGTGCCTGTGATGGACCGGGCCGATCGATTCTGGATTCGCTGCGACCCTGACCAGGATAAAGCGCTTACTGAAGATGAAGGAATGCGTGGATGAGGTTGAAGCGGGACACGAATTCTTTATGGAAATCTGTAATACCATTTGCTGACACTGACATCGTTAAAAACTTGTTTAAAACACAAGTGAGGCATGAACACTCAGCTAACTTTAGCAACTTGTTACAAACTTTGACAATCGTAATAATAAGTACTAATTTGGCAGTAGTAGAAAAGTGCTTCAGGGTACAGTGCGAGTCAGATGCTTCTTGAAATTATTGCTGCAAACCTGATTATCTGGATGGATATGTTGGATATTTGTCTCACTTACAAAATCAACAATCAACAGGCACACTGGCTTCTCTAAATAGATTTAAATCTCCAAATCTCGGCATGCCTACTGACCATGGCGAAGCCGGAGAGCAAGGCCGATGTGCGGCTGGACGCTTTGAGCTTGGCCCTGCTCAGGTAGAGCTTCCTCCAGGAGAGCGCCTGCACGGAGTGATGGTTGGAGGTCACCAGCTCTAGATAGCTGCGCCGGACCCAGTCCCGATAATCCATCCCCCCTCCGTCCTGGAGCCGATCGGACGCCCCGGCTGTGGACGAGGCCACGGGAACGTTCAGTTCGCTGTTCATGGCCACTACACAGAAAACACAAACAAGGGGGATCACGTTAGACTTAAGCTATAAGCTACTACCTTGTGAGTAACCCTGTAATATGCAGTTCAGAGGTGACAGCATACAATTATCCAGAGTACAGCTTATCTAGCAGCTTGATTTGAGCGAGTGAAGAAAGATTGAAGGTGCACATAGAAAAAATAATATCATTAACCAGCCTTTCTCAGGCTTTGCTAAGAAACAAGGTCACCGTGGTGCACACGCATTTCTCATTTACAGACATTATCCATTCCACAATCTCTCCTTCCCTAAAGTTCTGAAATGGATCACATGAAATACACTATATGGTCAAAAGTTTGTGGACACCTGACCATAACACCCATATGTGCTTTCTGAACATCTCATTCCAGACGTAGTCCCCCTTTGCTGTTATATTAACCTCCACTCTTCTGGGAAGGCTTTCCACTAGATTTTGGAGGGTGGCTGTGGGGATTTGTGTTCATTCAGCTTTTCACAAGAGCGTTAGTGAGGTCAGGCACTGATGTCTGATGTCGGGTGAGGAGGTCTGGGGTGCAGTCGGCATTCCAATTCATCCCAAAGGTGTTCAGTGGGGTTGAGGTCAGGGCTCTGTGCAGTCCATATCTTCATAGACCTCACTTGCATAGGGTCACTATCATGCTGGAACATCTTTGGGCCCTTAGTTTCAATGAAGGGAAATTGTAATGCTACAGCATACAAAGACATCCTATACAATTGTGTGCTTCCAGCTGTGTGGCACCAGTTTGGGGAAGAACCACATACATATGGGTGTGATGGTCAGGTGTCCACAAACTTTTGGCCATATAGTGTACATCCTAGACACATTGTCTGCACTTGCCTTTTTTTTTTTTTCAGAAGTTTAGATTTAATTCTGATTATTTCAGTCCACTGCTCCTTTTCCATAGAGGAGCGAGAGCATGGGGCAGCGTGATTGCAGCCCCAATGGGCCTCTATTACTGTTTGCTGCAGTTCCACTTTTTGCAGTTCTGAAATGGATCACATGAAATACATCCTAGACACACTGTCTTGACTTTTTGAGATTTAATTTTAATTTAAATTTTAGATTTGATTAGATTTAATTCTGATTATTTCAGTCCACTAGGGGGGCATGGTGGCTTAGTGGTTAGCAAGTTTGCCTCACACCTCCAGGGTTGGGGGATCAATTCCCGCCTCCGCCCTGTGTGAGTGTGTGTGCAATTATGCCCTGTGATGGGTTGGCACCCTGTCCAGGGTGTCCCCTGCCTTGTGCCCCGAGTCCCCTGGGATAGGCTTCAGGCTCCTCGTGACCCTGTGTAGGATAAGCGGTACAGAAAATGGATGGATGGATGGATGGATTTCAGTCCACTACTCCTTTTCCATAGTGGAACGAGAGCATGGGGCAGCGTGATTGCTGCCCCAATGGGCCTCTGCTATTGTTTGCTGCAGTTCCCATTTCTGACCACTAGGTGCAATAACAACTCCCCCTGATTGTGCAACATCTAGAAAGGTCCATGGAATTGTAAAATGGATGAGGACTTTGTGAAGATTAAGCTTTGATCTGATTGGCTGATACTTACACGGTTGGGTTTCCCCGCCTTTATGAATGGCTTTCATTGCACATCTCTGGTTGACAAAAACACAGAAAAAAGAAACGTCAAAACAGCTCGTTATGAAGTAGGAGATTCATACAAACCCCCAAACAGTGACATTTTCAAATATTGACACGTTGTCAAAGAGAAAAGTGAAGTGAATTACAGAGACAATATTAACGCACTATGTTTATTCACCTGTCAAAGAGACACTTTTCCAAATCACTCGCCACGTCAGACCTGAAGAAAACTTCACACCCTAAACAAACATGACAACTAGCTAGCTAGCAAGCAAGTTAATTGACTATCCTGTAACAATGTCTACGTTTATATTTTGACTCTACAAAACCAAAAATAAAAACAAACACGGCTCTTTCTCAACTTGACGTAGTCAAATCATTTCCTAACGCGACCTGAGTGATTAGCAAAGCTACACATCTTCACAAGACACAGCTAGCATCTTTAGCTTGAAAGACATCACCCGTGTCCTTAATACCTTCCTATACATGCGCCCTATAGTCTATGATATTGTATATTCTTTTACGCCCTACGTAGAATCTTTATGACTAAAAGACACCCAACCAAACATCCTACTCATATCCACGCTTTTTCTCGCGATGACTCGCTCACCTTCTGTTCGGTGTCTACCGAGAAATCTTTGCGTTCACTGTTCCGGTGCAGAAAAACAAAGAAACAAGCTTTTTTTTTTTTTTGCAGCTCAAACCTAAACGCACAGTGAGTCCGGTGAAACCAAATCGACCTGCGATAGTTTTGTTTCCGTCTTATAGCTCCTCCTTGTTCGGGGCTTCGACAGGTCACGTGACAAGCTTGTTGCCATCTTAGTCTAATAGGAACTACCCCCGCTGTACAAACGCGCATGCGCAGTAAGGTCTGAAGCCTTGCTCATTTAGTCAGTTTTCCATTTTGTTTGGATTTTTTAGGAGGAAATTAAATGTGCATATGTGATTGGGTTGGCTGTGCATTCATGCAGCTAAAATGGTGTAGACTTTTCTCTACACACCCATTAGCCAAGCATTTAAAAGAAAATACTGCCATAAGGCATGTCTACAGGAGGGCAGGTACTTTAAAGCGTTAAATACACACTCACTGACAGGTTTGTTAGGTCCTCCTACACTGCCTACACTCTGTGAACACAAACCATGGGGTACTTTATAGTTACTGACTCTCGCTATATTTAATTTGCCCCCTTTACCGCATATATTAATTGAAAGGGACCACTAAAATCCCCCAACATACACTGACACGGTGTTACACTTGTGTTTTTGGTGTTAGATTATATTTAAAAAGAATTTTACCCATAAAAAAAGTCTGAGAAACAAGCATTTTAAGCTATTCTTTCAGGAAAAGAAACAAGATTATGTCGTGGAACTTCTCCGAGCCAAAAAATGAGACTTTATCGTAAAAAGCAACAAAGCCGAGTTAGTCTGCAGAGTATCTGATGAATCTGGTATCTGGTCTCAACACAGCCTTTTATGCATTTTCAAATGCACATCTCTCTAGGCAGAGTTTTCTCTTTACACAAACAACTAGAAGCAGACACTGAGAACCTCCAGACATTGACACCCTCCTGTACTTTACATGACCTTATACATGAATATGATATTGCATACTTCTGGTTACATATGGGATTATCTTGATGATTATACTGATTACATGATTACATATTCCAGAATTATTCAAATATGATACATCATCATAAAAATACCATGAACACAAAGTCTTAGTGAAGGTTTTGAACGCCTTTTTTCCAAATATATAGCCTGTCAAAGCTAAGATGGTCTTTGTAGAGGCCATGTCAAAGTGACCAAGACCAACCAAAAATAAACCAGTAATCAAGTGAAGCAGACTGAATCAGTAACATAGACATCATGGTCAGTAGTGCATACTGAGAAATGCCATGTGTGTGTGTGTGAGATGAAATATTGCTCCAAGCAAATATATCTCAATCCTTCAGTTTAAACTTAAAAAAAAAAAAAGTTTCAAACTTCATGAGAAATATTGTGTTTTTAACATTTCAGAGTATAAACAAGAGGATCCAGGCCTCAAGGCTGGGAAGAAGGCTACACCACATTTTAAAAATAGATCTACTCCTTATGTGGAAAGCTTGTAGAATTGAACTCATTCCCATATTTAATCTCTAGATACTGAGCAAATACTTTCAAGTTTCCATTTTATGCCACAGCGCTGCTGAAATCTCAAACATGATTGGATGGAACGGGTGATTAATATTCTATAACAGCAGTATAGACAGCGAATCACGTTGATATTAATCCACTCGTTCTAATACGTTATCACATATATTAAATTACACATAGACTTATGTGACGTTTTCTATGAGGAGATGTTTAGTTAGAATTTTGGAAGGAGTTTCCAGTATTAGCACTTTAACACGCAGAGGCAAAGCTGTTCCTTGACATTTGTTGTTTCTCAGTAGTGTAACAAGCTATTTTTTTGTTTTATTAACTTCAATAGACAGAAAAAAAGGAAGGGTGGTGAGGGAACGACTGTTTAGATCAGTTATAACACAAGTGATAACAGGAACTATTTTGTTTCAGACATTCCAATATTAAATGGAACTATAAAGTACAACTTGTCTTACAACATATTTAAAAAAAAAAAATAAAATAAAAATAAAAATCAGGGTAATACCAGTACCTCCGTTTCATGTCAGTTGATTTTCCTATAACAGCATGTTCCAGTGTGTTTTATTCTTTGCTTGAAATACATCCAAACACACAGTTTAGAATAAAAGTTAGTGAAAAAAAAAAAAAAAAAAAAAAAAAAAAAAAAAAAAAAAAAAAAAAAAAAAAAAAAAAAAAAAAAAAAAAAAAAAAAAAAAAAAAAAACTACAGGTGAGACAGATGGGTGCTCAATTAGGATTTTTATAATGCCCAAGAAACTATGCAGATTTGGCATCTATAGAGGGGAAAAGGGGGGAAAAACACAAAAAACAAACAGCAACAAATAAAAATCTAATAAAATGATCCCATCCATGACATCATTCTGGACACCTCACACCATCATTTGGCCATTATATACAAAGGAATTTGTGGTAATGTGCAGATGAGTCCATAATTTTGTACACAACATTACATGAAATGTAATATATATATATATATATAAAGCTTCGTCAGAGCGTAGGTTAATACTAGTCTCTACCCTGTAGAGGGCAAACTTGGACAACAACAAAAAAAAAAAACCTCCAGTCCTTCAGCATGCATGTTCAGACTATAATATGGTGTTTTTACGAAGAAAAAAAATCCTACACAGCAACAAGTGACCTGCTGTGATTAATGATATTAAATCTAAGTGAAGTCAAAAATGTCCTATATTCACGACTGACCACTAGTGGAATGTGGGTTGAATAAGGCCACATATACAGGAGGACAGCAAGAATAATATTCAAATATGAATAAATGTTACTTCAATATACCTTTAATAATCTAAATCCTGGAGAGATTGACAAACAGGACAGACAAAAAAAAAAAAAAAAAAAAAAACCCTGAATTTTTTTTTTTTTTTTTTTTTTTTAACACATTGCGTTCTATAGCCAATCTGCTTTGCCAAAGAAACCTACATAAAACCAAAACCTTGTATTGGGAAATATGTGAATTTTCAAACTATTATTACAACACACTGGGCGATACAGAACAGGATCAAACTCACTGTTTCTGTAAGGCAGTTACAGTACGTTCCGCATCTATGCCCAAGAGCACGATCACTCATAACTGCTATGATAAGCCTTTCACTCAGCATCAGTCACTGAAAAAGAGCTCCGAGCCCTTTATTTATGAGTTCAATTATTCTCCTAAGGCATCTTCTTCCAGGAGCTTCGTAAGAGTTTCACTTCAGTCTTCTCTAAAACACTTACAAGGCTTTTTCTTCCTTTTCTTCAGACACTTTCATGCAGAGGGAAAAAAAAAAAAAAAAGTTAAAAAAAAAAAAAAAAAAAAAAAAAAAAAAAAAAAAAAAAAAAAAAAAAAAAAAAAAAAAAAAAAAAAAAAAAAAAAAGGAGAAAGGAGAGGAAGCAATGTCAGTGCAGATGTGAACAGCATAGCTTCCAGGCCTTGGTGAAGTTACGAATGCTCATCGTGATTGGCAGAACTGGCCACTGCGTCACACTCTGAAGCTCTCTCCTTTCCCGTCGATGTGGCGCAGACGCAGGTAGACGTCAGTGCCGATTCCCTGCATCGACTGGACAGACAGCGAGCCGCCCAGATATTCGGCGTACGCCCTCGAGGTGGGCAGACCAAAACCAAATCTACAGATAAGAGACGGGGGGGGGGAGAGGAAAAAAAAAAAAAAAAAAAAAAAAAAAAAAAAAAAAGACGAGTGGTAGATTATTACTTTTGTACTGACTCTGTCTCTCTAAACGTTCTGCTGTCGTCGTGATTGTCGTCATGGCCTGCATCTCAAGTCGGAAAGACACAGGAGCTCGTGGGACAAAAACACCCAATTCTTTTTAGTCTAGGGGCCGTGACCCCACGTTGGGTCTCTTGATTTACAAATGGGGTCATGTTACAAACTCGAGTACCTGGTTTGCATACCAGTCTTAGACTGGTAAATATTCGACGCGAGATTCAGGCCATGACAACAATCACGACGACAGCGGAATGTTTTAAAAGAGACAGAGTCAGTGTGATTAACATTGCTGTGCAAAATATTTTACAGTTTGACAGGAAACCTGATTGGCAAGGATGTCTTGGCTCTGACATGTCTAGTGGATGTACATAAGATATGCAGTGAGAGTGAGAATAACACTGCTAGTGTTACAGCTGCTTCCCCAACATGGATTATTTTCCAATAACAGCTCAGTGCTTCAGTCAGTGCAAAGAATATTCCTTTGGTTTTTAGTCACCATTATGTTACACATAATGTCAGTATGTTAGACATAATATATTCAAATGTTACAGTAGTCCTACATTTATAAATCTGGGGCCACATAAAATTCATAATGTCCATTTAGGGTCTATTTGCTCCAGTAGCCCAACCAAGCACTGCTTTACTCCAAAATAAAACCATATCTCTGCCGTATTTCAGTACAAAATGCACAAATAATAATCTTTTTCTTATTATTTCTTCTGGAGGCATAGTGATAAGGTTCATATTAAAAAAAAAAAAAAAAAGAAACCTAGCTACATGGGAGTAATTGTAAAAATGGAGCAGGCAACACACTCATTAATCCAGAATATGGAATCTATTTAAGCGTAACATTATGTAATGCATATTTAGCTTGAGCTCAACTGTGATTGAAATGAACCATAAAAGCCAAAACAGCCAAACTTCAAGGGAACTCTGTATTTATAATGACTTAGATTCTGCAATACCAAGATAAAGAGAAGAAAAAGACTGCAGAGACATTACATCATCAAGACACTCATGAGGTGAGTCAGTGCTGACTAAGACCTGTGTGTGTGTGTGTGTGTGTGTGTGTCCTGCTTTTAGAATGGCTTACAGTAAGGGGGCAGTGTTGTTGTGATCACACACCAAAGCCCCTGCAGTTGAACTGGTCTACACCGGATTGGTTTGACCCGAACAGTCCAAGCACTGAGGCAATCATATGACTAGGATGCAACTGTCCTGCAGTTTTAAATAGCTCCAGTCAATGTTTGCATGAAGATACCATTTGTTAGGCACCAAATATAGCGTATTAAACATCAACGGACGCCAATGAGAATAATACACAGGAAGCAGCTGTCCCAAGAGGTTGGCCAAATCAAAAACATTAAAAAAAGAAAAGAAATAAGCAACAATGAACAATGTGTGAACAATGCCATAATCAGCTTTCATTTATGCCTGTTTGCCTAATCAGGTTTGTATTTGTAATTCCGTAAAACTGGTGTAATGCTCGCTCACCCGTGCATGGGGCCTGACTGAGGGCCGCTGTTGGTGATGGTGTTGAAGAGGTTGCTCATGCGCGGGTCCTGCGTGCTCTGCTCGGCCGTGCTGAAGTGGTAGTCCATCACTTTATCCATGATGCTGTGGGGAATGCCTCCGCCCCGATCCGAGATCCTGCACAAGAACTCGGCAAATCAGGGTCGCCTCTGGACTCTTTTACTCACAAATGCAGTAAAGCTCATGGTTAAACCCCAGGTAGATGTATGGGACTGGAAACAGGTGGACATTATGCTTGATCGCTACAGTAGTGCAATAAGTGCTTAAAATGCTGACTAGGTCATGATAAGACAAATACTCCTTGTGTGTACTGGGTAAATTTTTCCACGCATACAAACACGGCTTGCCAGTGGCCGTGCAACTCGGGGTAATGGACTTCTTTCTCCATAATGACTGCACTCTGCTTCTCTGCCCTCAAACAAGCACTTAAAAAGACAAATAATGGCTTCAATCCTCAGAAGCGTTGTGTTGGGTCATCAGGAAAATACATTAGTTCAGGTGTACTGGACAACAACGCTGAGAACCAAGCATCTAAAGCATTTCATTAAGCTTCCCCAATGCTCTACTCCAGCAAACGGAGTCAGACAGGTCTTCTGACAAGTACTGTTTTTGTTCGATTGATTATCAAAAAAGTAACAGAGCAAAGCTCAGAACAGAAAAATGCAGCTAACCTGAATGGCTCCTGTATACGCACTTACTCACCTGATGACAAAGTCAGTATCATTGTTGGCGATGGTAACCACCACGTCTGGCACGTTGTAAGGAGTGTCCAAGTGGCTCTCCATTGTGGCCCTATAAAAGGACAAACGGATTTTACAAGGATTAAATGAAGCATAAACACCATTATGGTTGAGCCATGATGCTTGTGTTAAAGTCCAAGAGTTTACTAGGACATTATACATGAGCAAAACAATATTACAGAACAGAGGAGGATGGTATTGTTTAGAACAGTGTGTTCAAATACATGGCTTAGTGATTACCTATGCCTTGTAGGAGCTTTCATAAAACTCAAAAAAATTAATAGGAAATGGCACAGTAGCTGTATTATATTGCTGAGACACCACCTATGAAGTCAAGTGTTGGATGAAGATATTTACAGAGATGGACAAATCACTAGCCTGGCCACCTGGGACAAGCCGATCTGAGCTATTCGGGGTGGTTATTTTTTAAAAAAACTTTATTTTTTAAAATTCATCGTTGCCCCGCAGACAAGTTGACAAAGCAATGACCCTATTCCTATTTCTCTTAATCTATATTAACGCATATAACTAGCTAACTAGCTTGACATACATTCCTCCATTACGTTAACTTCCGCTTTTTAGCCAAGTCCATTACATTTCTTAGCAACCAAAAACACGGGACTGGGCAGCACATTGGACATGCCTGGTGGGCTAGCTAATGGATTTCTTATTTGTACACCACTGTATGAAATGTAATTCCAAGAAATATAAAAATAATCCACCATCCAAAATGGATTTGGAGTTCCATCACCTAAGAATGTGTTTGTACGAAGTGTGAAAACGCATCTATTGGTAAAGGAATGATTCAATAACTGGTGATGCTTTGGATGAAGATTCGTTTTAACATAACAGCAACTCATGAAACCTCCTGGTTTTTCCTTCCGACTTTCCAGAAATGTTTGGTTGGAAACATCTATTGTGAATACAGAGACATCACTGAGAGATTCTTCTTCTCTATTCAACCACTATTTTCTTTTGAGGTTTTCCGGTGTCTGTATTCTAATGTGTCAGCTGTTTTCTGGCCTAGTGTTTTTTTTTTGTTTTTTTTTAAGGACATGTTTGTTCCAACACGACCGGGACATTCCCACTCGCAAAAAGTTGAAACTTTTGGCACAATATCATAACATGACCTCTTTCTTTAACACAGTTGATCCATGCAAACACCAGCTGGTAACAGACAATACAGGAAAGTAAAACTATTTTGCTGACGTCAGAGCCAACAGTGCATCGCTCACGCTGTCAGTCCTGGTCAGATAAAAATGACACACAGCTATTCAGGTCATGAAGCCATGTGAGCTCAGCAATACATTCTTAAACATAATATACAGCATAAACATTACGCTACTGACCCTTTTATCTCTACCGAAAGGCCTGTTTTGCATACCAGTCGTCTGGATTTTCTAGATTAGTAAATACCTTTGAATGTAAGGTCAGAATTTTCGATTTGACATGCAGCCCATGACAACAATCAAGACGACTGTGGAAAAATTAATAGGAAATGGCACAGTAGCTGTATTATATTGCTGAGACACCACCTATGAAGTCAAGTGTTGGATGAAGATATTTACAGAGATGGACAAATCACTAGCCTGGCCACCTGGGACAAGCCGATCTGAGCTATTCGGGGTGGTTATTTTTTAAAAAAACTTTATTTTTTAAAATTCATCGTTGCCCCGCAGACAAGTTGACAAAGAAATGACCCTATTCCTATTTCTCTTAATCTATATTAACGCATATAACTAGCTAACTAGCTTGACATACATTCCTCCATTACGTTAACTTCCACTTTTTAGCCAAGTCCATTACATTTCTTAGCAACCAAAAACACGGGACTGGGCAGCACATTGGACATGCCTGGTGGGCTAGCTAATGGATTTCTTATTTGTACACCACTGTATGAAATGTAATTCCAAGAAATATAAAAATAATCCACCATCCAAAATGGATTTGGAGTTCCATCACCTAAAAATGTGTTTGTACGAAGTGTGAAAACACATCTATTGGTAAAGGAATGATTCAATAACTGGTGATGCTTTGGATGAAGATTCATTTTAACATAACAGCAACTCATGAAACATGTTAAACCTCCTGGTTTTTCCTTCCGAATTTCCAGAAACGTTTGGTTGGAAACATCTATTGTGAATAGAGACATCACTGAGAGATTCTTCTTCTCTATTCAACCACTATTTTCTTTTGAGGTTTTCCGGTGTCTGTATTCTAATGTGTCAGCTGTTTTCTGGCCTAGTTTTTTTTTTTTTTTTTTTTTTTTTTTTAAAGGACATGTTTGTTCCAACACGATGACCGGGACATTCCCACTCAGCAGGACAACGTTCCAAGACACTCCTCCCTCTTCTTCCCGTCCCCCACACTCCACTCATGTGACATGTATTCTCCTACAAGTCACTCAGCACTGATCTTCAGTAACTGTTTTATCCTGGTCAGGGTTGTAGTGGATCCAGAGCAAATCCCAGGATCACTGGGAGAAAGGTGAAAGAATCCATCCCAGATTAAGGGCTCTCTAAGGGTATTTTCCCAGTACTAAGGGATTAGAGAGCTAAGAAAGAGCCAAGAATAGGTTCCTGTTGGTCCAAAAATCAGTAGTGTGCCTCAGGAATAATATTAATGCAGGTGAAGAAATTCTGTAGTTGCAGGTGCTAAGCCACATAGCCATAAATACATTTTACAGCATCAGTGGTGTTAGAAATGTCCACAATTGGTCCATAGTGCAAGCCAATCACAAAATATTTAGGTTATAAAAGGGAAATACGAATTTGGGTTCAATTTCGAAATTGGAATTAAGCACTACTATTCACTATGTTTATTGGAAAATCAACGCTAGACAGCACCAACCATAATGGAGGACATCTTTCTAGCCTGAAAATGGCTCCACGTTGCAATTATACTCATGTTATAACATGTATATTACGCCCAATTGTAGATGTGCATCACGTGATTATACTTTTGTGTTACCCATATCAACTGATCTTCCTTTAGCCAGCTCCAAGAAACACAACATCTCTGATCTCGGAGACTTTCTCACTCTGACACACAACCACGAGGGAACTAACTGGTTCACAGGCTCTGGCATGTAACCAAGGACATGCTGTTGCCTTCAGACGACAGTTGCTCTCTGCCAAATGACTCAGGAATGATCATGACATCCCCTATTGAACTAGACGAAATGAACATATCTACACATCAGGGAAAAAAAAAACAACCAAACGAAATCAAACTGGTTCTTCATACACCAGATTACGTTCAATGCTAACGCAAGGCAAGAGTCGTAAAAACAGACACACTGTACACGTGTTTGAATCAATAGTAAACACACCGGCTAAGCCTCTGTACAGATGATCGTTTGACAGCATGATCAAGAGATTAGAAGTTAAGTAATCGTAGCCATGGATTGTTTTGGAGTTATTACACACAGAGGCCAGGAGCTGAAGGACCTTTGGTCTAACTGGAGCTGCACACTTCAAGCAAGGAGGTGACCTGCAGCGACAAAAGCTCATGTCAGGTCACCCTGACCGAAAAAACGTCTGTAGATAAGACCAAGAGTCACACAACAAATGTTAAGAAATCACTACGGTGTAGCGACTAGTCACCTTTCTAACCAAGATAAACAATGGCTTTCTGAAAGTAAAGCTCAGATTGAAAACCACTCGCTCCAAGAAAGATTATTTTATTATTATTTAAACACACTCCAAAAAATTGCGTAAATTTTAAATTTATGCTGAAAAGTACACATTCCCACCAAATTCTGTGCCAAAAGCATTTAACAAAATCACATTATCACATAAACTAAGCTAAGAATCAAAAGCTAGCAATTCTCCTTTTGCCATCATCATCACTTCCATATTTGTTACCATCCCCCCATCATATCTTCACGAGCTTTCGTTTTGACACATTTCACAGACGGCTGGGGTTTATTACAAACGTTTAAATGTTTACTTATCAACTGGAAATTCGTATGACTCATACTCTTGGTCAGTCAAATCAAATAAAAGATACAAGTTTATTTATTACACGTTCTTTTCCACGCTATTCAAAATAAACTGCAATCGTGGAATTAGCGGCTAATGAAACAAACGATCCTTTAGTGAAACCGTTCTTTCGTTCCGAACTGACACAGTGTGAGCAGAACAGGTTTTTTTTTCTCTCCACCGACGGAATGGAAATTTCTTGTTCCATTCGGGTCTAAATGGACGAGATTTCTGCTTATTTGCGGGTGAAGCGACGCTATCAGATGGCTCAGGGACTACATCATGCTCCTCATGGTGCCATTTAGGATTTCAAAAATGACTGACAGTAGTTTGCTTAGACATCTTTGGTTGATGCACTATTGCACGCTAGCTTGTCTTGTAATGTTTTAGCTACGTACCACGCACGCGCACACATACAAACTACGCAAGTATCAAGGATATAATAGCCAGCCAATCAGAGTACTCCTTACAGGAGAAACGTGGGGGAGGGGGCAATTGCACAAACGGAGACCTTACTTAGGTGTACAATTGTGAACGAAATTTGTCTAATGTATGTCTGCTTCATGTTAATATTTTTACCGGACATTGTCTGACAATTTTTGATTTTATTGTACAATGGGAAATTTTAACGGTCAAATACCGATATTTACTGGTGTTGTCTTCATTACTGACATGTCATAGACAGTCATAAACATGTCATACTTTTTTTTTTTTTATCTATTTATAGTTACATTTAACAATGTGGAATAGCCACAGAACAAGTCATCTCCTAAACAGCCTCTATTTTTCTTGCTCACTTGAGAGGGAAACAAAAAAAAAAAAAAAAAACCCTCCCTCCATCCTGAAAGTGTTCCCATGGTGGAAAGTGCTGACACTGGAGACTCCTTCCATAAATATATCTCCTTACACAAATCTTCACCTGGTCAATGATTTTGCTTTTCGCTGTTAAATATCATTACATTATCTGTTTATTATTAATCTAAGATTATGTGGCACGTCCATCACACAAATCCATATGAATTAGCTGTTAGTATACAACTGGTAATGAATTAGAATGAGTAGTAGTAATATTTTTAGCAAAAAGTTGAAACTTTTGGCACAATATCATAACATGACCTCTTTCTTTAACACAGTTGATCCATGCAAACACCAGCTGGTAAAAGACAATACAGGAAAGTAAAACTATTTTGCTGACGTCAGAGCCAACAGTGCATCGCTCACGCTGTCAGTCCTGGTCAGATAAAAATGACACACAGCTATTCAGGTCATGAAGCCATGTGAGCTCAGCAATACATTCTTTAACATAATATACAGCATAAACATTACGCTACTGACCCTTTTATCTCTACCGAAAGATCTGTTTTGCATACCAGTCGTCTAGATTTTCTAGATTAGTAAATACCTTTGAATGTAAGGTCAGAATTTTCGATTTGACATGCAACCCATGACAACAATCAAGACGACAGTGGAAAGTTTTAAGAAAGCCAGAACTCTGAGCTTGGGGTCGCAAAAAAATATATATATTTCATATATGGGAACCTGTGCATTAAATTGTGCCATACTGTTCGTACCACTAGATTAAGAGTATTGATCAGGGTGTTACCTCATGGCATTCTTCAGTAGCTCGGGCAAGATGTAGTCCAGGGGAAGAGGGATGAACGGGAAGCGGGCAGCCACGTGACCATTGATGCGAACACGTGGAGAATTCCCGTACTGGTGCTCGCACAGTCGCCTGTGAGGGTCACAGAGGTGCATTAGCATAGATGCCCGAAGGAGAGAAGAAAAAAAAAAGCAAAAAAAAAAAAAAGCTAAGAACAAGCTGAGTACACAAACAAAAACACTTCAACGCAATGAATGACAAGAGAATCCTTATTTACCTCAAAGCAAAGAAAGTTTCCACCACAGAAAGAAGTTTTTATAGGCAGTTGTTTCTCATTAAATCAAATGTCTATAGCAGATGCAGTTAAGCAACACTGTAAACACTTACAGGAAAAACAGCGTCCAAAGGTCTGCTGCTCTTTCTACAGTTTTATAAATACAAACCAATAAAATTTTAATATACTGTATATGCATCTACCTTGATCGCATAAACCTTACTTCACCATTTAACATAACTGTGATGTGAAATAATTGATTTAAATGACAACAGGGGAGGGTTATGGCTAAGACGTGATTCCTCTGAGACACATGAAGGCAGCCGACCGCGTTTTTTCAAACTGCTGCTCATGCCGCATCACAGGGTAGTGTAACACAATCAGAGGAAAGCGCTATCCGCCCTCTTCTACATACATGAGCTCACAGATGCCCACGATTGGCTAGCATCAGGCTTATCATTTCTATAGTGTTTCATTTTTTAATAAATAAATTCCTAGTGTCGGCAAATTGTTGGCACTTCGGGAACGTTCATTTTACTCGATCATGCAGGATTAAAATGTCTGCCTTAGATCCTGGTACTGAACAGACAATAACACTACTCACAGCACTGGAGGACACCATCGCATCCAGGTTTTAGGAGTGATGGAATACGGAGAGACTCAAAGTGAAAAATGAAAAGATCAAAGGAGCAGCACGTGCGTATGATATTAAATAAATCCTAGTGTACATTTCCAGGTCATGAACTTGATTGCTTTATAGCTGTATGTACTGAACAAGTCTGCTGACTTGCCAAGCAAGAACGCCTAAGTCTCGAGACGTACTCAAGTACTTCGAATTAAATGCAATCAAGTCTTACATAATCAAAGCCATACTGAATGATATAGTATTAGTAAATAAAACATAGATAAATTAAATTATACCAGAGACACTGGAAATACTTGTTTCTGATTTGGCTGATTGTCCCGTGACAACTCTAAATCAAAAAAATCTATAATCAGCATGCTGGAAAGTAAGCATGACTGGTATTCACGTCAACTAGGTAACGATAAGCAACACAAACAAGAAGGATTTTAAGTTCTGGACAAACACGTCATGTTTCTTTTGTTAAGCAGTATAAAGAACAGATTACTAGCTCCTTTCTTCAGCTGTGGATTCATGAGTTTCCTGAATTCAAATCCAAACAATTATTCCAGTTTTTTTCCCCCCTCCTTTCTTTGAAGCTGTTGTTGGATTTGCCAACATACAAAGACCAGGACACTAAACCCCGTGAACTCTATCCTGCCATAAACAGGAGATATGAAATGCTCCATTTGTGAGCTCTCATGTTCACTTCCTCGACTTGTTTTGTGTTCTGTTCTGGGCACGCTCGCTCCGTTCTCTGTGCGGAGATGTTTAATAGTGATCTGTTCATAGCAACGACGGGACTGCTTTGTTTAGCTAAAAGGGTTGGGAGTAAATATGTAGCTGAAGTGCTTGTGTAAAAACAGCAGTCCCCATAGAGTGATTACGAAACCTACAATTCCGGCACTTTCCTTCTTGTGCAATATTTAGTTAACCACAGATAAATGCGCTATTTTTAAATCTTTCCTAAACAACTGATATCTCCCCCCCCCCGCCACCTCCCGAACCATTTAACGGAATAACGATGACAACCTGGAGTGAACTTTAAAGTTTATCCTTTCACATTAAACTCCTAATCAGAGCAACGCTCTGCAAATACAGGCACGTAGCAAACCTGCAAGGTAGCAAACCAGATAGGGAGATAAAGATAAAGAGACATGTTTACCTTGCAAAGTCCACCCACTTCTCAATGATCTTTTTAGGAGACAGACGTCTGCAGACAATGCCCACGTAGTCAGGCTAAACATGGCAAAGAAAGAATCCAAATAATAGCTTCGTTAGAAAGACACAAGTGGATAAATACCACCCCAAAATTAAGAAACTATTAAAAAAAAAAAAAAAAAAAAAAAAAAAAAAAAAAAAAAAAAAAAAAAAAAAAAAAAAAAAAAAAAAAAAAAAAAAAAAAAAAAAAAAAAAAAAAAAAAAAAAAAAAAAAAAAAAAAAAAAAAAAAAAA
>CM040480.1:13918123-13960189 GCA_022758105.1 Pangasianodon gigas
TTATTATTATTATTATTATTGCATAGAAGTGAGTCAAAATAACTTCCATTTTTTTCTTTTAGACTTTACCCTCATTGTTCATTTCATGCTTCTAGCTGTCTGCGCACTGAAACTTTTATGTTAAGTTTTATCACATGTTACCGGTGATAAACACACACACACACACACGAGTACAAAGAAAATCAGCATTTCCGAAACTTTTGTAAATCTGGCGAAAGTTCAGTTAGCTTTGGCTAATGACTAAATTACACACAACTTTCCTAAAAGGCTGATAAATGAGGCACACTCTCAGAAGAATGTGCTCACAACCTCAGCACTCGTTCCAGTCAGAATTCCACACTTCTGTAAATAATTCCTTAATTCCTGAGCTGATTTGATGCTGCAGGTCCACAATCACAATCTCATTACAGGTCTGACACACTCTAAAACATAACCTACCTGTTGTCCATCAACTCAAGCCTGCTTTACCCATGACTGTGTAACTAAGAGATTACTGAGTAAGCCCCAAAGCAAGAGGTGGATGTGCTAAAGAAAATGCTGAGCTAGGATTGTTTCAGTCCTGTAACGATTAAGACATGACCGATATCTACTCAGTAACTACAGGAAATATGGTAATGAATCATAGCACCAATCTGTGACTCAGGATATACAACCCAGAGGGAGGTTAGCTCTCCGTATCAGCAAAAGTGCCGAGTCACTGCAAAAGGCCATTTATATTTAGATGTTACATTTAGGTCATGGAGAAGTATATTAGTTAACACTAGATGACTGTGTCTCAGGGTTTCTGTTTGGCTCTTGCAATGTTTTTAAACAGGTCTCACCTACTTTATACTCTAAAATCAAAATTGGTCAGTCCAAAAAAAAAAAAAAAAAAAAAAAAAAATTTTAAATAAATAAACAAAAGCAAGGAAACGTACATTTTCTTCGTGCAGGGAGAGATGGTGTGTGGCCAGCATTCGAATGCCCAGACGAGACGTCAGCGTCGTGTCCAGGAAATTCCGAACCAGCATCTCATCCTAAGATAAATCGACAAAAATTAACACGCCTATAGATTAAAAGAAACGACTGATTAATGTTACACGTCTGTCAAAGAGCAAGCAAACAAGGAATAAGGGCACTAGATGGACGCTTCCTTACTTGAATGTGTTTGCGACACTCCCTAAATCCTTCCGCGAGCAGGGTGACCACGTCTTTGTGATCGTCGAGGAGCTGTTGAACCAGCTTGCTGTAGCGAGCTTCTGTGTCTTGGTCTTTGATCTGAAGGACAAATAAGAGAAATTATTCCACTAAAACTGAAACAAGAAATCCCGTAAACTATAAAACAGAAGGCTCTCACCCCTCCTAAATCCTAATTTAACCCCTGAACAAAATTCAAAAATTCAAATTTTATTTGGTCACATGCATAACCATACACAGTACGACTTGCAGTGAAATGCTTTATACAACTGTTCCGACATAAAACAAGAAAATATAGAAAAATAGTAAAGAAAAATATTAAATAAAGAAAAATATATATATATAAAAATATATATAAAGAAAAATACATACATAAAAAAAATATACACTAAGGGATTTAAAAATACCATACCTGCCAATAAAAAAAATAAAAATTAAAAAATTAAAAAAAAGTCCTTATCAACTGACACTGTGCTTCTGGTGCCTAATTTCGCACAGTTCTGTTTGCTTCCACCACAAAAAGAACCAGCTGATAAGATCAACCATGGTTTGACGAGACTTACTTCAGTCTTTAAGAATGTACTGTCTCGAGAAAGATATCACAGGCGATGATTACATGTGTAATGTGTAGCTGCTCTAAGGAGGTTTTCTTAGCGTGACATTTTAGTAAAAGCTGTCATACGACTCTCGCACTAATACACGGACATGCACTTTGCAGTTTAACTCTTCAATTAAACATTTTGAGAGAAAATAAAGACGCTAGCCAGACATGAATACTATCTTTTACATGCGATACGAAGACAAAACACCATTTTTCGTAGCCAAAACTTTGCACGACTATTTACTTACTTTTTGTTGTGCTACATTAGAAACATTGTTCGAAGGAGAGAATAAACATGTACTCGTTCATTTTTCGTAGTCTGTACTAATACACTTAACTATCTTGCCATACGTGATTATCATGTTAGCTACGACTTTTCAGCCTAGTCAGTTTCTAAGCAACCAAAACTGCACAAAGGTGGGCTAGCTAATAAATTTATTATTAGTCCACCCCTGTTGTCATGGCGATGAAATCATGTCTCCCTTTAAATAAATGTCTAAGTGTTGTAATGCCAAGACCCAGTCTTTCCTGGTGGCAAACAAACTACTATTCTAGATTGTTCATTTTACAAGATGTATTAGGAAACAGCCACACCAGATTCCCTAACTGTTCAGGAAACGTGAGCTGGTTCTTAAAACGTTTACTAGTTCCCTGAACAAGCTCGGGCACCGGAGCTTAAGTGAGATGCAACAGCAAATAAAGAGTCTCAGAAAGTTGCCAAATCCTTCTTACTCAACATATTCGCAAAACTTAGAACCTCGTGTACCCCATTCTTCATCGCAGCCCCACCTTTTCCTGCCATCATGACTAAAAGCTGCCCTTGTGCTTTGCGCAACACTGAAAAATCTCCCATGAGCAAGCATTTTACAGTCAACACAGGATTAGCTTCAGTTAACCCATGCTCCCTACTGTGACCCTTGGACACGTAGTAATTATAGAGCAGCTACAAGCAGACTGGTGAACTTGACTTAACCTTTCTGCCATGTGCGAGACAACATCAAGCAGGTACTTACTGCTGGAAAATCGCTCAGCATATGATAGGCCCGGATATAAAGCTCGTGCTGTGGGAAGGAGAGACAGAATGAGAGAGAGAGAGAGGATGAAAAGGGGGGGGGTTAGATCCAGATGGCAGGGTTTCAGCAGCGCGCACACGTGTTCAGTGTTCTCTGGGACTTCCAGGAACTTGAATAAAAGGAATGACGATGCATTTGGCACGCAGAAAACATGAGGCATACTTCAGATGTCACATCAAGGCAACCAATGTGTGTATGTATATATACACGTATATAATATATGTATATATACACGCATGTAGGTGTGTATATGCATGTATAGACATATATATGCAGATATGTAGATACAAGTGTGTATACACACACGCGCGCACACACACATTATATTATATTGTACAATATCATATCACAGATAAAGCCACAGATGACTAGTGAGTTATCTCTTTCTAGAGCGTCTCACTCACTGTTAGAAAAATGTAGGTTAGAGTTCATTGCGAGGAGAGACTTTCATTGTAAACAAGCTGAAAGGGAGGAGCGTCACTGCAGAGGAGGCTTCTGAAAGTGGCACACAAAAGCCTCGCGGGGTTTAGCGAGTCTTGATTCTACTGATTAAAATATTTGCAGCTCTGAATGGACAAAATGCATAAAGGGAACAACGGAGACTAGAATTCTTTATGTGCTTTATCAAAGGCTATTCATGCCTCATAAACATTCATGTCCCAAAATAATGTAATATTAAATAAACATGCATTGCAATTTGATTAAAATGTTGTTCTTCTAGCTTCACACTGCATTCACGTACTATGTGTTTTCATGTTTTTAAGGCTATTATTACATGAGTAAAGAAAGTTTCTGCTAAGCCCCTGACAGAACTGAAAGAAACATTTACAGGAAGGAAGGAAGCGCATATTTAACGCACTGTGAGTTACACGGACACATCTGACTGATCAGGTGACACAAGAAAAAATAAAAAAAAAATTAACCAGCCATAGCTACTCAAGGAGTTAAAGGATTTGGCGTAGATTATTCTAAACAATAACGCCTTGGATTCTTGAGAGCCAATGAGAAATCGAGCAGTACATTTTAGTCATCTCAGATCTTTGGGTTTAGAATTTGGCTTGTTTTATTTCCTCTAATTCTTTCTTCATGCTGGATGAAGGACCAATTAGAGGAAATAAAACAAGCCCATGTGCCATTAACTGTAAGCAGGGACCTGCTAGCCTTCCTCTCTTTCAAGGGAAATCCAATTTTAGCATCCATATTGTTTTATTTGCTGTTAACAAATGGCCTGATGTGGATTTGTTTTATTTTTGGGGAGCCAGAAACGACAGCACCACCAACTGCCATAAAAAATACACTATGTACATAGAGGCTGGGGCTGATTTCTTTCTAGCCCAGACTGTAGAGCCAAATAGCAGATAGACTTAAACACTATATTTGATGTCACTGACGCATCCAAAAACATCTGTACTGATTTTGAAGGTGCATGTCAACTACAATAGTAGTATGAACGAGGTGGAATTTACTTTGTCAATTCCTAGCATCAAGATCACAAAAAGCTTTTACAAAACTTGGAAACACTCACCACTTGCAGGATGGTGGGGTTACAACCGATAATAAAGGGCAGGCTGCGGAAACCTTTAATACGATGAGCGATGCGAACGGGCAGCTCTTTATGTAGGTATCTTGCACTGCTCTGCAAAATAGCACGTATCACACGTCATGATCCAGTTCAAAAATTAGGCAGGACAAATTACCGTCACCTTCCTCAAAAATAACGGAAAGGTTTAAGCCAATTAACTTACCATAATGAGCAGAATAACTTACAAGGACTAGAGTTCAAAATAGCTTATAATTAGAGGTTGTAATTACCAAGATATGGTTTCCATCCTGAGACTTGCCTGCGTAGAGTAAGGTGCCAGGTGTGAGTCTGACAGAAGGCTGAGGAAAGAAAACGACGGTTAAAAACATGACGCAGTTGTAATAGTAATAACAACATTATACCACAGCGCTGCTGAATGCTCAATACTGATTGGTCAGAAGCTCAGACATGAGTGCTGACTTGTATGGAGGACGATCCATGTAAACAGATTTGAAAAACATGTCTAATTGTTGATATGGGGATTTCTACGAGGAGGCGTTTCTTTAGCATTCTTGGAAGAAGTCTCCAGTGATAGTGCTTCGTAACAGTTAGAGCTGTAACTAAGTTTTCCGACAGATAGACAAACTTCCACAATATTAAATGCAACAATAAATGAATAAAAAGTAGGACGTGTCTTTGCTTAATTTAAAAATTGTAATCGTAGGCAAATTGCTGCAACGTAAGAGAAATAAAACAACTCAAGACCAGCTGTTAATGGAAAAAATCAGCTTTGTTGTAGTAACAGTAACTCCGCTTTATCACACCACCCTGTCATTATTTCCCTAACACACCACATCTCCAATTTTTTTATTCCTTACATAAACCAGTCCCTATGACTTGACAGTCAAAACCATAATATTTTTCATTATTCAGACACCATTAAGTTGAAATAGTAAATACTAACTAACAGTAACAGTTAGTAACAGTTCAACTAGTCTACATTCACAAGCTACTGTGGACATTGCCTTTTTTTTTTTTTTTTTTTGGCTCAGATCAGAGCTGTCCTCAGTTGTTGTTTTGCCGACAGGAAAAGAAGACAATGACGACAAGGCTGGTGAGGGAATGTCTGTTTATCGCAGCTATAACATAAGTGAGAACAGAAACCAACTTGCTTCTCTGACATTTCACAACATTAAATCTACTTATAAACTGTTGAAATGCCTGAGATGTCATTCTTTATTAAATTAAACATTGCAATCGTTGGCAAATCTCTGTGGTATAAGCAGAATAACACACTCGAGATCGTGCCGTCATATGAAGATAAAGGACTACAGGAGTAGCGGCACTCCGCTTGCGTGTTGTGCCACATCACACCACCCCGTCGTGCATTATTTTACTATAAATGCACAGTTTGTTATGTGTAAGGAATAACACACAAGATATGTATCTGATCTAGGACCATATACACAATCAGAAATAAAAAATAAAAAATAAACAAACGTGTTACATAAAGGCACAAAATCGGATTTAACATGGTAACAAACTATATACTATATACAAAACAGACAAGTAGGAGATGAACATGTTAAACTGCTACTGGTGCTGAAGTTCACTATTGCTGAAGATAGTTAAGAATTGTCTTGTTATGCATAATAATATATCCTAAATGTCCTAAAACTATCAAAACCATTTAGTTGAGAAGAGATATCATGTCTCCAGAGCTGAATCTCATTAAAGTGGAGCCCATTAAGTGACAGTAGGTTCTTCACTCTCCGTACAGATGATTAATATAGGGATGTAGGGATGTAGGGATGTAGGGAGCAGGGCTGTATTTGGGATCAGGCCCAGGTCTGCTGTCCTTGTTTTGACCTCACTTTTGTTGACATTAGACCAGTTTTAACTGCTAGTCAAATGAGGACACACATTATACGCTAATAATTAAAGCTAACTGACACAAAGAAGTAGAAACCTCCGAGCAAGGCTAACCTGGTTAGCTAGGTAAGGTTAGTTAAGGTTAGTGCTGCTTGCTAATGCGTTAACTAAGCACAGGGAGATGGAGAGGAGACGCTGTGTATCTAGTTAGCTAACGGTCACCTTTTCCGCAGACGCATCAATCGCAGACTGGTTGTAGAAAGAGGTAACTGTTTTGGATCTCTCTCTAGCCAGCTCGGAGTAAGTCGACATCGAGGATGTAGAGCGGAATCTTTGGTGGAAGCTGTTTTCCACAGCGGGGGTTTTTGTGGCCGATGGGAGTAGCAGAAGGCCGGTCATCCTCGCAGCGCCGCCGCCGCCGCCGCCGCCGCCGCCGCCACCACCACTGCCGCCGCCGCCGCCACCACCACTGCCGCCGCGGCCCAACAGCAGCTCCGCCGCTCTGCACGCCACTCTCCGCCGCATGGTCTCCGCTTCTCACCCAACCAAGCTCAAGTCGTTTCCCCGCTCCCTAGTTTCCTCGTAAACACCCAAACGCGGCCTACCAGGCCATCTAAATGCACCGTGTATGTGCACAATGGCACGTACCGGCGGCTCCACTGACACAAACAGGAGATTTGCCGGAGTTTTATAGGTCAGCTGCTTGTTTTGACTAAAAAAAGCGACCCGTTGGCCAATCAGAAGCCAGAAGAGGCGGAGAAACCACGCCCCTAGACAAGCACGCGCGTGCTGCGTGCAGTCCACGTTGTTGAGACCACAAAGAAACACAGTGTGCTTGATTAATAATGCTTAACAACTTTAACTGTTTCAGTCGCCCACAGAAAAATATACAAATAATACTTAAGGACGAAAAATGACTTAAGTATAAATAAATAATAAATAAATAAATGCAGAATTAAATAGATAAATAACTAAACAAACAAACAAATAAATAAATAAATAAATAAATGCAGAAATGAATTAATGAATGCATAAATATATAAATAAATAAATAAATAAATTTTAGTCATGAAAAAGTATAATTAAATTAATGCCTTGAATTTATTTCTAAATTTCCATACATCAACATTGATTTAGGCTATTTCTACATTTATTTGTTTGTTTGTTTGTTTGCTTATTTATTTGTTTATATATCATTTTTCATCCTCCAAAGATTTTGCCAGGCTTTCTGTTTTTCTGAAACAACAAAGTAAAAAATACTGCACACAAATGTGTTGTATTCATTTAGATTTGGGGTCATAAGTTTACATACGCTTTTCAGAATCTGCAAAATGTTAATAATTTATAAATAAAAAAAAAAGAGAGATCATAAAAAAATTGCATATTGAGATCCATCTTTTCATGCTGGAGACAATTGAGGGACAATTCATACACAACTATTACAAAAGGTGCAAACATTCACTGATGCTCAAGAAGGCAAGCCAGGGGGGTGTAAACTTTTGTTCTTATTTTGTCTTCTGGAAAACATGTAAATATCTTATGTAGCTTCTGAAGTGTAATACTAAATGGAAAAAAAAAAAAGATCTTTAAACAGAATAACAATTTACACTGATCATCCTTTTCAAAAGTTTACACCCCCTTGGCTCTTTTGCTTCACATCTGGTCAATTTCGATCTCCTCCTCCCCAATATTTTGCAAAATCCAAGCACATAAATCACACAAAAAAATGGTCTGTCAAGATGCAGACTCATATTCCAAGTATTCCCAATAAGCATCGTCATATTTTCCTATCAGAAGCTCACTTGAAAACATGTGCTTCCAGAAATTTCTCCATGTCTGTAACAAATCTGACTTTGGCACGTGCTTTTGTTCACAGCCAGATAGCCTATATGTATGTGGTCTGCACATGGTTTGTGTCTGAGTAGTAAAAATGAATAATGGACCAAAAAAAAAAAAAAAGCCAATGAAAGTCAAGAATTGTTTAATAATGAGTTGTGAGCTGGAGCTGATGTGTTGGAAGTTCAGGTTAGTGAGTTTCCATGACTAGAATTATGAAACCATGTTATATATGGTATAAAGATCATCATATGGCATACATCATACATCACATTTTCACTATACAGTACTATATAGATTTGTAAGAGTGTGTGTGATATAATATAAGGTGAAAAATGTTGTGCAGTCTCTCACATAGATATTAACACACACACGTGTAACATATGGAAGGAAAACACAATTTACAGTCATTACATATGTACAGTTTTTTTTTCCAAACAAAACACAGTATTTGGAATAAAAAAATAAAAAGCACAATTAAAAATTAAAACACTTCATCTACTGATATCACCCTAACAAATCCTGTCTAGAATAAATCAATTTTTTGTCTGTTGAGCTCAGACACATGCACTGACGTGACATTAGTGATGCTCCAGTAGTAATTAGTCTCTTGTTAAGTCTCATCAGTGTTCATTATTTCCTTTAGCACTTGTGTTGGTGGGTTACAAAGTCTGAAGCACGTCCTGAAACATGGTAGGAACATAAAACTGGATCACTTCATGGGGCAGATTCTCGTTTCCAAACCACCACCATGTTCTTGTCACTTAAAGCAACCAAATAACGAAGCTCGGGATCCATGGCAACGCTGTTGATGGACGGCCCCTCGACTGGGCCGGCTCCGCTTCGCACCGGAGACGGCCACTCCAGCACCTGAAACGACATCATGACAAGGGCTTTAGCCCTCACTGTGCTTGTTGAACTTTAACGGCACACTGTGTGTGTCCTTGTTCAGTACATAATCAAGCAAGGTAGCGTGTATACGAATGTTAATACATTTCAGGAGATATAAATCTCAATTTCTACATTATATGTGCTCACGCATATATAAACACAATATATACTAAAAAAAAAAAAAACCCAGACACCACGCCATCTACTGACAGATGTTTAGACCTACTAGTGTTTCAGTTCGAATGCTGATAGTGCATTCGCTCATCTTCAGTATCTGTTTTATCGTGGTCAGGTTTGCGGTGGATCCGTATCACTATCCTGGGAACACTGTGCATGAAGCAGGGATACACCCCGGATTCATACACTCATTCGCACCTAGGGTAAATCTACAAACTGGCATGTTTTTAGGAAGTGATTAAAAAAAAAAACTACAGAGCAAACCCATAGAAACACAGGAGAACATGTGCAACTTCACACAGATGGGAACCAGAGCCAGGGACCATGGAGCTGTGATGCAGCAACGCAACACTACACCACACACACTGTGCCACCACACTATTTGTGCAATTCAAATGTGATTGTGACAAAACTGATTGCTGCCAATTGGCATCCCTTAATGGATTAATAGACGAGGCTTACAAACACGACCACTGATCCTATGACATAAACAGCGACATTTGCCATAGCGGTGTGCAGGAATCTGTGCCAGGAATTCGCATGTAAATCATTTGACTTGACAGATTGTGTGCCAAAAACCACAGATGCTTGACTACTACCTTTCACTTTCCATTGAACATGCTGTAGAATTGAGACACTCCCTTAATAATAGCTCTGTTGGCAAGTTAGTACTCATACCTCTGTTGCAGGAACTGCTTTTCCACTCTTGAAGTTGGCCTTCGCAAGGTCTGTGATGTGATACGTCCACAGTCGGCCTTTCTCATCTCCACACACCACGTAGCCGAAGCCTGAAGGGTGGCAGAAATAACACATCAGACAGTCTGTCATAAACAGACAAATGGGTACAAAGATATCTAAAATTATGCAGAGGGCTCTCAAACCTGCTTTCACTTATTATTATTTTTTTTTTAAAAAAATATATTTTTATTATTAACTGCATATTAAAAATTATTTCACCAATGTATTGATATACTGTGACATACTGACCTACTATGATATATATATATATATATATATTGATATACTATGACATACTGACACACAGAGGGAACCAGAACAGGTGAAAATTGTGTTGCTTTCCTGAGGCAATCATTTGATTATGAAATGGAATATGTTCGGACAGTTTTTATTTCACCCATAATCTGACATCCACACTCTAATATGAGTTGTAGGAGTAGGAAACTCTGAGTACACGTCAACACACTTCCCAAACTGCTATCCCTGCGTAGGGCACCCTGCGTAGGGCCAGTAAAACAAAATCTGAGACTCAAATCTGTGCCACAAAAGGAGTGATCCTGATTAATATCTGCAGGAAACTGTTAAATACTTAGATGTAATAGAATTAGAACTATTAGAAATACTGAAGAAAATCACACACATACACACACAGTTATAATCAGCCAATCACGTGGCAGCAGTGCAATCCAAAGAAAATCATGCAGATACAGGTCAAGAGCTTCAGGTAATGTTCACATCGAACATCGGAATGGGGAAAAAGGGTGATCTCAGTCACTCTGCTGGTACCAGAAGGGCTGGTTTGAGTATTTCAGAAACTGCTGATCTCCTGGGATTTTCACACACAACAGTCTCTAGAGTTTTACACAGAACGGTGCAAGAGTGGCAGCTTGAACCAATCTGGCCATTTTCCTCTGACCTGTCTCATTAACAAGGCGTTTCCACCCACAGAACTGTCGCTCACTCGATGTTTTTTGTACCATTCTGTGTAAACTCTAGAGACTGTTGTGTGTGAAATTCCCTGGAGATCAGCAGATGGGACAGTTTGAAATACTGTCAGTCACAGGCACAGGTGTTCCTAATAAAGTGGACAGTGAGTTTATATATATATATATATCTTAGACACATGCAAAGAAATGCTGTAGAGCAAAGATGCCTTCAAAAATAATGAAATTAAATGTTTCTACATAAAAAAAAAAAAAAATACTATAAAGAGCAGTAAACAGTAATAAATGAAACAAAGTCAATATTTGGCGTGACGATCCTCCGCTTTAAAAAAAAATTAGTAGTCTCAGGTACAATGTGTGCAGTTTTATAAGGAAATGAGCTGTAAGTGTTACTGAGCATCTTGCAGAAGCAGCCACAGTTCTTCTGGAGACTTTGACTGTCACACTTCTTATTTATGCTTCTTATTTTTGCAGCAAAACCCAGCAGCCTTCATTATGTTTTTTTATCTGAAAAGTGGTCTCTTATGTAATATGCTGCCTTCTTTACTGACATACAAACATTTTTCTGTAACATTTAATTTTGTGCTGGAAAAACTAATGTTTGGAAATCTAAAATGTTTTTGTACTGAATCAATAATGTAGAAGTCATAAAATAAAAATCTATTACAAAATTTGTACTAAAAAAAAAAATAGGGTGTCTAAGACTTTTGTACAGTACTGTATATACACACACACACACACACACACATACACACACAGTTACCTTCAAGTTCCTAAATGAATCTAAAGTGGATTTTCCCCCTTCATAGCATACATACATTATGAAAATGCTAAATATTAGAATCTGAGTGATGCTGACCGGGGCAGGTGTTTAGAGACAGGTACGGGACGTCTGTGTTGGACCACTGCAGTTCAGCCAGGATCACAGCAGGCACCTCCTTCTTCCTCCCCTGGCGCAACGCCCTCGTACCACTCCAGCTCCATAAGTAGATAGAGCCCTGCATGTGGCTCTTAGATGCTGAGAGGGAGAGAGAACGGGATATTAGTTTGGATGGTACAAGAGCTACAAACAGTCGTTTCCTCACCTTCAGTCAGCTTCTTGAAGTTAAGACAAAAAAAAATGCAGCTTGTCATGGTACAGAGAAACCAAAAAAAAAAATCCTGACTTTCTTGTTGGGATTCCTGGCTTTAGTGTTACAAAGCTGTGACACTGGAGACTCTTTCCAAAAAATCCTCATCATATCAACAATTTCACTTTTCGTAAATGCATTTCTTAATCCACTGACATGGCGTCCATCATACAAGTTGCTACGATGGAGATGATTGATGCAGTGTAACCGGGACACTACTGTACTCACTCACCTACTATGTCTTCTGTAAGGAAGCTGAGTCCATCGATAGTGCGGTAGTTATTGTTCTTATTACTCTTCTTGTACACAGGAAATACAATCTCCATCTCCTCCGCCCTGGAAAAGCACACCAGCAAAGACTTGAATACGCAAAATGAGCACACATTTACAGAAATAACTCACCAAAGCACTCACACACATACTCATGTGCAGTGAAGACTGTACAGATGACCTGTATTCTTACTCTCATACTGTTTACATGAAGGTAGCTGTCAGTTGAGTTGATTGCCTGAACCCCATGGGTTTTCGCTGGAAGGTATAAATATGTAAATGCACGTGTTTATCAACAGTCACCTCTTCTGTGTGTTCTTGCTAAGCTGGATGTCGAAGCTGTAAAGCCCGTTGTCACAGCCTGAGATAAGGTGCGTGTCTGGGGAACAGGGTGGAAAGGAGAGGTGCAGTGGAGTGGAGCAGGTCTCCATTACTAGCAGCTGACTGGTAGAACAAGAAATGCCAACAATTTCATTGACATATGTACCGGCACATATTTCGAAAACAAAACCCTTAATAACTGAGACATATTAAAACACGAAAGTCACAAAAACAAACCTGGTTTTGAAGTTGTAGTCTCGGTCCAGCCCGCCGATATCCCACATGATGATCTTGTTATCATACGCGCCAGCTAAAAACAACAACAACAAAAATAGTTCGTTTCTTAGCTAGTCAACTATCAAAACCTTTAATTTGGGGTGAAACAGTATAAAAATTGTAGTGTACTAACTTTCAGGCTTATATAATGCTATCTGCTTGCAATAACATTAAATGGCATTGCATTGTACCAGTATTTGGGTGAAACGTCTTTTAAAATAGACACCAGAGGATTTTTCTTAGACTTTTAACAAACAGACATTGTCACAATGCAGCTTAGAAATCTACAGTGTCCAGGTGAGACCCAAAGGGGAGATTTGGGCGTAAACTGATGACCAGATTTTTGAGATCTAGCACAGATTTTCTTATCACGGTCTCTCACGAGTTCAGAAGAAATCAGAATATTTAGATCTTCTTCTCTTGATCTGCACTTACTGAAGAGGAAGCTGGAATGGCACGGGCTGAAGCGTAGCATAGATATGGCTCGGCGGCTGGCGCGGAACTCGCCGTATGCCAGGTTGGCTCTGGGGTGGATGAGCTTCACCATGCCCCTCTTCCCTCCTGCGACGAGGATGCTGCAGGATCGAGCACAGCCACCCTCACGCGCCATCAACACCGTGGTCCAGGCCAGCGTAAAGAACTCCTAACACAGGAATGAAATTTTCGTAAATAAATGTGCCACGAGTTACACAGACATTTATTCATACACATATGACAACTATTTTGGAAGTAAGGATGCAGCAATGGCAATGAATAAAGACACAGAGACAGGAAGATAGATGTCCTCTCTATTTTCCTATTTGTTGGTTTTGCTTGGGTTTAGTGAAGTATTCCTTCACACTACGAGAAACATTAGGAGTTTTGAGAGACACCTGGTGGTAAGAAATGATATTACAGGAAATAACTCATTACACACCTCACCAGGGACCTTGTATTTCTTCAGTACATGGCCAGACTCGCAGTCTATCACACACACCGTCTCCCCTCCACAAGTAGCCACTGACTGTGCCCAGGCACCTGCATCTAAAAAAAAAAAAAAAGCAAAATACGAACGGTCATTATGGTGGCACCAAGAAGAATGCTTTTTCCGAACACTTCTGATCAACAGCAGGGGAAAAAATGTGAAAGCGTCCCAGGTGAAAATAAAACATCTGAAAGAGTTAACATCAGGCTGTTTGTTTTTGAAATGGTGAAAGACAAAAATTAATGGAAAGATGAATCCGCACTTTTTCCTCCATAGGTTTTCCTTCATTTTATGGCACAAATTTTTTTTTTTTTTGAATGGAAACTAAACACATGTTGAACCTAAATGCAAGCAATATTAGAGCTGTTTGGGAGATTACACACCTTTGGATCGCAATCTTTCCCAAAAATTGCATCTCTGTGTTGATTTTAGACCAAAACATTTACTTGCTGCTGCAATTACTACAATCTTGGTCCTTGGTATCTCAGTAACTTTGTTCAGACTACATTTGATGATACTCACTGCTGTTGTTGTGAGTGGGCTCAAAGGCGCAGGCCCACAACTGGGTGCTGAAATCCTCCGGACTGTCATGTTTACTGTGACACTGCAGGACGTGAAGAGGCTGCAGACTGACCGGCTCCTGCAACGAGACACTCAACAATGAGATAACGGCTTCGTGATGAGCCATTAGCAACAATACACAAAACTAGGAAGAGCGAGAGATGGTGGCCATCCAGATAGCAATGTATAGCAATACATTTCGTAGTAAAATCGAGGCTTGTGTATGTTATGTAATATGTAAAGAATAAAACATAACAAGGTGTGCTGTTGCTGTTGAAAATAATGATAGTATAGTGTGATGTGACCACAAAAAAAACATCCTGAGAGTTCATCAGCAGCATGGCACAAATGCTGACACGCAAAATATTACGAAAGTACGAAACATGTTTTAAATTCATAACATACATACCTTTGGAACTTGGTATTTACTCGCTTTCCAGATTGTTCCTTTTTCTGTTTTGGTGGAGCTGCATGCTTGCGGAGTCGTAAGCTGAACTTTGAGATTTTTCTTCGCTCCCTTTGCGGTGGGCGTCACAGCAACCTGTGCCTCTGTTGCTTTTTTTGGGGTGTTTTGCGGGCGACTGGATTTCCTCTGACCCATCTCAGGAGTGTTCATTTTCACGCACCTTGGGCTTGAGACACCCGGATCAGATTTCTGCGGGGTCCCCTGGAGCCGAGAGGATTTTCTCGGACTCGCCTCGACTGAAGCAGCGCTGGCTAACCGGCTTGATTTGCGTGGACTGGCCTCTGGCGTTGCCGCTTGGTTTATCGTCCTTCTCTTTCGGGGGGTTTCGGCGTCGCAGTTTGCCTCAGGGTCATGAATTTTTCTCTTGGAAGGAGACTGAAGGCGTGCATTGTTTCATACAAGACATTAATTAGACCCTAAAACAAACATGACATTTCATTATTGTTGTTTTTGAAACATTGAAACAGGCCTACCCCATCTTCTTTTACAGGAGTCTCTGCTGTAATGTCTTCCTCCTCCTTTTCTGGATCAGTCAGCGATTTGAGATATTCTTTTGCAATCATTTCAACCTGAACCACAGAATTCAAATTTAATGGTGGGAAGATGATACATGTATACCAAGCCAGAGAAATTTTATATTTAAAACACACACCCTCCATTTGGTGTAGTCGTTTAAAGAACTGGGGCCATATTTGACTTGAAAGCATGCCGCATTAACAAATTTCTTCTCGAGCTCATTCAAGCTTTGTGAAGTTGGTGGATCAGGGAGACTGAAGTTCTTCTCCCACACCCCAATCACCTGTAACAGAAAAGCCTTCTGTAATAACATGTAAGAAAAAAAAAAATCAATTTCCAAATTACACAAAAAAGCTCAGTTCCAAACTCACCCGCTTCCTAAGGATCTCACTGTTCACGTAGCGGATGTGGTTGGCCGTTGAGCTGATGTCCTTCCCGTTCAGGATCTTCAATTTGGGCAAGAGGAACAGCACTTTGTGCTCATCGCTGACCTAAAGAAACATGACGCAATTCTGAATTTTAAAAAAAACAAAAACACAACAACAATGTGGTATCCTTCAAACTGCAAGACAGCAGGATAGGTCTTACAGTGAGATAGAAATTGTCGTCCAGCCGCAACTCCTCCAGGCCAGTCAGGGCCACCAGCGAGGTCACTTCCTCCATGTCGTTGTTGGAGAAGTTCAGGAGCCTCAGGCGGGGAAGGGAGAGTCCTGCTGGGAGCTTCTGCAGCATGTTCCCGGAAAGATCCAACTCCTCCAGCGCCGAGAGTTTATTCAACAAGGGCACGGAGAGATCTTGATTCTTTAACCCCATACGAGAGAGACTAGAAAGAAGAACAGTCAACAATGTTCATGTTAAAGAGTATCGGAGTCATTGTAGACACTTTGTTAAAGCACAGTACTCAGTACTTGACTCGAAAAACTCAGTACTTGACTCTAAAAGCCCAGTACTCAATAGTCAACACACTGTATATTTTACTACATCCAGAAGTATACCCAGCTAACAGTTATATCATCAATGGACATCATAGCTCTAAGCACACTTACTTTAGACTGGTAATTTTCTCCAGCTTGTTTGTTTTAGGTGAGCCTTTCTCCAGCAGTATTCTCTCTGTAATCTTCTCCATGATGCTGTGTGAAAGATGGACAACACAATAATGTGGACTGGTGGGTTTTTTCCAGATTAAATAGCACCCTAGTTTCAGCTTAATGTTCCTGCCCTTGTCTGATGAAGAGCTTCCAGAGCTTTCTGCATTAGAATAGATAGAATAGGACTTAAGTGGCCACTTTACACCTAGTGATTCAGTGAGTCGGATGATTCAGTGAGTCGGATGATTCAGTGAGTCGGATGATTCAGTGAGTCGGATGATTCAGTGATTCACCGGAACTGCAGTGAAGCTCAACAGTCATCACTATTACAATAGTACAAAAGAAACAATTACATCAAAGTCACTATAGACTACTGAAAACTGAAACTGTTGAAGATTGGGATTTAATTTTTTATGTATTTTTACATGAAGTGAATCAGTAGAAAAGAAGCTACGACAAACGCACGCGACCATATTTTATACCGATAGGACTCAGTCCACACGATACAATAAACTAACCTTAAACAAAATTAAAAGAAAAATATATATTTTTTCCGTGCTACTGAGACTCTGTATCTGCATTAACAATGATAAATACCTCTACATTCAAAATAAAACACACATTACTTACAGATGTACACTCGGGTTTACTTCGTTACTTTGTCTTTTCCCGGGAAAACGCACCGTGAACTTTGACCAAAGTGACGTCAGTGCGCTCGCGCGTGGAGCCTCGTGTCCGCCATATTGAATGTGGCTAACCTCACGTCACTGCATCCTTTACATTTCTTTTTGCTATTTAATTGACTGTAATTGAATGTAAAAATGCAAACATGAAGTAAATATCAGTAAAAATGAAGTAAACATCAATAAACATCAGTAAAAGTGAAATAAATATCAGCAAATATGAAGTAAACATCAGTAAATATGAGGTAAATCTAAGTAAAAATGAAATAAATATCAGCAAATTAAGTAAATACCAGCAAATATGAAGTAAGTATCAGTAAACATGAAGTAAACATCAGCAAATATGAGGTAAATATAAGTAAAATGATGTAAACATCAGTAAATATGAGGTAAATCTAAGTAAAAATGAAGTAAACAACAGTACATATAAGTAAAAATGAAGTAAACATCAGTAAGCATTAAGTAAATATAAATAAAAACCACAGTAAACATCAGTAAATATCCATAATGATGCCAGAGACTAGACAAGTAGTTGAAGTTTAAGGGTTTTGCTAAAGGACAGTACGTCTTCCTCATGAATTGGCCATCATGTCTATATTATTTATTTTTTAATTGATATAATTATTCATGCATGATACCCCTTTGTGTACTTAATATATAATACTGGATTCACTAACTTAGGTATTGAGAGTGACTGAGACAGGCCTCAGTTGGGAAATTGTCATTGAAATGGTGAATTTTTTTTTTAATCCAGTGGATGTTTGTTTCTGCTCATAGACCATCAGGATAGTCTTTTCAGAAAATTATTTTCAAGCATTTTTCAGGAAATATGAGAGCTGTTGGTCACTGAATGTCATCTTGGGGTGACTCACATCTGTCGGCATTCAAAAGGTACAGGGTGATTAAAAATGGTGTATTGAACTTCTACCTGAAAATGTTGTGTAGTCAGCAGAGTTGTAATAAAAAGTTAGATGTAAAGTTAAACCTATGCCCTACTTCTGGTTGGAGTTCTCATCGGTTGGAGATGCTGGTGGGGGTGGCCCCACATGGATGGCCTGAAGATCATTGGGATTGCTGGGGATGATGCCACTTGCGGATCTCATATGGGGAGTTTTACTGTGATGGCTTGGGACTGTGATTGCTGCGAACAGTTTTGCACTCAGGTCTCAATCAGTGGACAGTGGATAGGTTCAACAAACCAGAATTCATGTGAAAACTGTGATGAATTTACTGGTTGCACAATTGCACTATTTGTCCATGTAGTACACAGTTATAGAAGGGATTTATTTATAATTGCACTATCCATTATCACCCAGATGAGGATGGGTTCCCTTTTGAGTCTGGTTCCTCTCAAGGTTTCTTCCTAATATCTTCTCAGGGAGTTTTTCCTTGCCACCGTTACCTCTGGCTTGCTCACTAGGGATAAAGTCACACACTTACAATTTATTTTGATTTAATTCATTCTGAATTTATTTATTTATTTCTGTAAAGCTGCTTTGGGGCAATGTCCATTGTTAAAAGTGCTATACAAATAAAACTGAATTGAATTAAACCAACAAATAGGCAATGGCATAAATATAATTTTATTACAGTTTATGCCTGTGGGTTGTGTGCTTTTTAAGCACTTTTAATCCTGTTAAAAACTTCTATAATCACAGTATTTTTAGTTGTTGAATACATTTCTGTCAGAGAAAAATTAACACTAGCTTTTGTGCCACAAATAAACTTTTTGCACCCATCTCTTATTTCCTTTTCCACTGTATTATTATTAAATTTTTTTCATGTTGCTCTTCATTGAGAAATAACTCTTAAAATCACAGATTTATTCCATTTGACGTATAAAAATGTTACACCATAACAAGTGTGAGCACGTGGCAACACTGAATATCATCTCAAGCAAATATACATGATTTTCTTCATATAATATTTTGCATTTTAACTGCATCATGTTTAAAAACAAACATTCGGGTGTATTGAATTAAACTGAATACAGCCAGTTAGTCCATAAATAATCTGCAACACTGTCCATGATGAAACCATTTTTATACTGGAACACCTTTAAAGCTTGATGCTATGCCCAGCAGCTCTGATCCCAGCTTCTCCTGCTCACCACCATGCAGAAACTCAGCAGTCAGCTCTCTGAAGGTACTGCACACCCTCCGGCTGTGAACGTGTTCCCGGTGAATGGCGTGTTTCCACCGGTGGCGTGCCTCACCGTACAGCACGAATAAAGACCTCCGAGGCATATTTACAGCCACCCTGACCTCGCCTCGGTCCATGTCCCCCCAGCCCTGGTCTAAACTCATGGTGATTACAGTGTCGGAGAACAGATTGAGAGTAACCAGGCGCTCCCCCCACAGCCAGCTGTCATCCAGGTGAGGGTCGATGGCAGAGCCGCGTTCGGGGGTGTACTCCAGGTTGCACTGCTCTACCGGCTGGAAATCAGCCAGCAGCGGCTCTTTGGACATTCTGTCCACTAGCTTCTGACTGACTGCAGGGAGGCCACTGAAACCCCCAAGGCGTACACGGTGCTTTTTGAAGTTTACCTTCGGTCCAAAGTCCTAAGAAAAACAATGTGTTTATGTACAACTATTATGTACATGGTAGGTAGGTCTCCAGTAATCATATTTATAGCTGCCTGGGAAAACCCATCGGATGTTGCTTTGTCTGAAATCTAAAAAAAACCGACCAAAATTGATGACTAATCAGGTTTTGACCAATAATATAACTAGACATCTCCAGTTTAAGATCACTTCAATACATTTCACCAAATTTAGGCTAACTTCTAACCTTGCCTTGGCTTTCTACTTGCAAAGATCATGGAAACAGTTTACTAAAAAGTCTAAAACCTTGCTAGCTAAGTGTGATTTCCTCACAATTTGATCAACTTTTTGGAAAGTTACACACTGTAGCTCAATGAATCAACGATTATTTCTCCACCAACCTTAGTGTGGATGGAGATCAGTCAAGTGAAGAGACGATTAGGCTTGTGTTTAAACGTTGTGAGGGACTTTTACCTCAGGAGATGAGACCGAGACTGATATGGAGGATGATGATAATCAAATTTGTAACTCATTTCATCTTGTAAACTTATACTTCTTTAAATCTGGCAGTAATGTTCTTTTTTCCATAATTAGATTAGGTTCAAAATGTATAGGTAGGCGGGGCATCTTTCAATGGTACTGGAATGAAATCACTTTTGGGGGTAACCAAACTTAAAAAATGTTAGAACTTTACTTCTGATTGGGATACGTGCAAGAAAGAGAAAGATTTCAGTTCAGGAAAGCTTGTCGTTTTTCAGAACTATATATAACTTAAGAGAAAATTTGACCATGTGAAGGGTTTTCTCAGACTGCTACACATATAGGTCAATAATATGCTATCCATTACATAATATATTATAACATTATAACATTTCTCTGTTCAAAAACACACCTGGAAATTAACTAGGGGCTTTGATTAGGTGCCTTGAAGGATATTAAGGTTTCGTAAAGGTAAAACGAGCAATTCATATATTACAAAATGGCAAACAGGAAAAATATATATATATATATACAGTTATATTCTCTTGCATTCAGTACCTGTTTGCGCCGACCAGACTGAGACTCTCTCCAGATGTTTTGGTCCATTTTTGCAACCAGCTCTCTTTCCTCATCCTCAGAGACAAAGTTCTCCCACAGGAAGACACCAGGAAATGGAAAAGCCTGCTGAATATTACCAGCAACTGGCACTGCTAATTCTGACTCCTGATCATAGGTAAAATCAAAATGTACCTGGAATAGAGAATACAGATATTTATACAGGAATAGAGATATGTATTTAGCTACTGATCACAAAAGCAAGTAAGAGATGATTTATTTGAATAAACAGACTCGCTTCACTCCATAGCTTTGAATTGGCATACAGTCAAATCTGATCCCTTCCAATATGGCGGAAGCGTTAACGTATGGCATTAGCTAGCAGCAGAAGCTAATGCGGCACCTACACAGTTGTCCTATTATAACCCTTTCTGGTCACACTCAGACTGTTTTACTGAATGATTATCACACTTACCGAGTCTTGCTTATTCAGCAGATGTCGCTTGTCATCATTTGCCTCACATATCAGGCAAGTTCGGATGCCTTTACAGCCACAGTTAGCTGTCTGCTGCCTGGCAGCCATCAAGCAACTTTCTTCTTGTGCACCTCGGTAATGTGTCCCTCTGCAACATCAACGACTAAAATAGTTCCGGGTTTCCATTGGTTGACGTTTCATGCGTTTCATGCCAGCTAGAGATGTGTGCGATTTGTTAATTCCACCCGGTTTTATAGATATTTTGAGCAACATCACCCGGTCCGTCTGTGTCCTGCAAGACTACAAACCACGCCCACTACAAGGAACGCCCACTAGCAAATCACACTACACAACACTCCCACGCCCACTCCCCCCTAACCCTATGTTTTATGTATTTGTTGCGGGCGTAACTTGTAATAGTGGGCGTGTCATGTAAGGGGCGTGGTTTGTAATCCTGAGGGATGTTTTATGTATTTGTTGTGGGAGTAGCTTGTAATAGTGGGCGTGCTGTGTAAGGGGGGTGGTTTGTAATCCTGTTGTGGGTTTAATTTGTAATAGTGGGTGTACCCTGTATTGGGTGTGGTTTGTAATCCTGCAGGATGCAGAAGTATACTTAAAATTTGACCAATTTTGCCTGCTCCTACAGAAAGTCTGACCAATCACACATTTGACACATTTGACAAATCCTGCCCACTGCTGTAGAATTTTTTTGTACCAGTTCTCCTCAATCATGAACAAAGTTTGACTCTTTCATGGAAATTTTGACCAATCGTACCAATTCAAGCCAGGTTTGACTAACCCCGCCCACTCCTGTAGAAAGTTCAACCAGTCTTGCCTGCACTCAATTATATTTAAGGTCAATGAAGCACATCCAACATGCCTCCATGATAATTAATGTGAACTTTCTTTATCCCACTAGTTTCATATCTGATGTCCAGCTTTCCCCCCAGATTAGACATAATAACTGCTCTCTCCTGCAACAATCCATATCCCAACCCCACAACGTAACACTGACTGAACAATTCAGATATCAAAATTAAATTTATTCATGACAAAATTTTTTTTTACACATAATGGATTTTTCACTGCATAAGTGTATGCACAAACCAGACATATACGGCAACGAAAAACATCACTATAGCATCATAATACAAAGGGTTTAAATCAAAATTCTGTCACTACAGTCATATTCAAAATGAAGATGACTCCACAGACAGTTTTAACAGTCTCTGTGTTTTTGGACTGGATTGGGGAGAATGTTTAACTTCAGCAGGAGAAGCCCAGAGCTGAAAAAGACAAACTGAACAGCTTAAGCTCATAGAAGAGCTCAGAGAAGAGGCTGGAGTAGTCATCAGGGGGAACATCCATAGTCTGAGCTGTATCCTTCATTCAATTCCTTCCTGCTTGTCTTTGATGGCAACCTAAAAATCAGTGGGAAAATGGATTAGTCGCTGAAGCTGAATGCAAAAGAAACCTCATTAGATAACGTGACTGGGCAGTAAAATTTCCATACGTGTCGTTTGGGTCAAAACTATGAATCATACATTTCAGATATTATTCACTAACTAAGGAGAACTTCTGTTTTTTTAAAAACAGTTAACATACACAAAACCACATATATAAAATGATGCAATCAATTTTGTATTCAGTGTACTCATTCCCAAACTTCCCCATCCATCCCAGTGTAGATATCAAGTATTCTGATGCTGTAAGTACTTATACAAGAAAGTTGTTAAATTCTTGAATCTGATTGGCTAGGTGGTGTTGATTAATTTTCTATAACAGTAGCTCTGACAGTAGTTCCAGCTAAGGAGTCCTAATTCATTATCGTTACACAAGGACTTGTATAGTGGACATTCCGCATAAACAGATGTAATCCTTGTTATGGTGAAGGTTTCTGTGAGGACATGTTTGTTTAACATTTTTTTTTTGGAAGGAGTCTCCAGTGTCAGCGCTTTGTATCGGTCAGAGGTAAAGCTGTAATCATGTTTTCTGCCACTGGAAAGTCTTCAGGACAGAATGCTTTAACAAGGCAAGCTGCATCTTTTTGGCTTATTAACTTCCAAAGAGAGAAAACAGAGAGGCTGGTGATTGAACGATTGCTTATAGCTGTTATAATCTACACTCACCATCCACTTTATTAGGAACACCTGTACACCTGTGCACATTCATGCCGTTATCTAATCAGCCAATCATGTGGCAGCAGCCCAAGCGTTGTGCGTTCTGAGTTGCGTTTCTGCTCACCACGGTTATAAAGAGTGCTTATTTGAGTTACTAAACACTTCTGGCACCAATAACTATTCCATGCTCAAAGTCACAGACATCACATTTACCCAATTCTAATATTTGAATCATTAACTGAAGCTCTTTTAGTGATTATTTGCCTATAAGAGCACGTCCTATTGCGTTTCATTCCTTACAACGTAAATATGATTGTATCGTAACAACAAAACAGCAATGTGGTACTTTGTCCAGCCGTAGTAACACTCACCCTGAACCTCTCCTCCAGCAGCGACAGCTCGCTGATCAGATCAGTGATGGCATTTGTAAAGGCTTCTTGAGGACTGTAGTCCGGCGTTGTCTGGACCCGAATCACGATCTTGTGCTCCAGCGGATGGGGAACCTTGTACCCAGCAAACAACACCTGAGGGTCCTTCAGCAGTTGTCTGTTGTATAAGACAGCATTAGGGTTTTAAAAGATAGAAATTAGGAGACAAGTGAATCTAAAGCAAGCCCATGATGAGAATACCGATGCGCTTACGATCTGATGATGTTTCCCAGCGTGTGGTCTTCTTTATTCAGCGTGAATAAACAAGCATTTGGCACCTTGGTGTCCTTCGTTATTGTAATTCTGCAATGATGATCACGTTAGTGATTAATGTTAGTGATTAGCTACATACTTTAAAAAGAACTAATATAGATGTATAATATAGATCCACTTGTATAGATGTGAAGACAAAACATAGGGAAAGTCAGTTAAGGAAGGAATAAAACAAGACAGGGTGTGACGTTATCGGAAAATAATCAACGTGATGTGGCCAGATGAGTCGAGGAGCTATTTTTACCATCCCAAAGTTGATTATATTCTAATAACAACATTTTAGTTGTATTTATTCCTTTTATACAACACAGTTTGCCATGTTGTGCTTTTAACCATTTACAGTTACACTTAACGTTGAGGAACATCCGCGAGATATAATGAAGACTTTCCTGTGGTGGAAAAACTAAAGTTACTGCTTTACCTCTGACACTGGAGACTCCTTCCATAAATACATGTTTACTTTTCTTTGTTAAATAATGTTTTGAATCAGTTTATTATTAGATTATGTAGCTCGTCTGCTATACAAGTGAATCTCTGTGAATGATGTTACCATAGAAACAATACGACAGTAGAATAAGCGCATTAATATAAACCTTGCAGCTGGAACTACTTTCAGAGATGCTGTTACAGAAAATGAATCAACACTTTCTGACCAATCAGAAAGCAACAGTAAACACAGCTAGCTAGCAGTGTAAAGCCAAATACACAATATTTCACTGAAGCTGACTCAGTCCTGTGATTTCAGGCGAAATAAAAACTTTAAAGAAGTATCTAAACTAGTTGGAGATTCTAGATAGAAGATAAAAGAGAAGAGGAATTTGGTTTTCGTTATCCTGCTAACATCAGCTAGCTCAAATGATTCAAGTTAACCTCACTCCCTGACTAGCTCACTTAGCAAAGCTAGCTAACTAGCAAACGTTCTTTCATCACAAACAAAGCAAACAAGATTGTATTGTTCAAAGTATACGCTCCAGACTTACTTTTTCTCCCCCTCAAACAATAAAAACGACTCGAAGGCCGGCGGCGCGTTCATTTTCCCTCTCTTTCCCTTTCTCTCTTTCCCTCTCTCTCTCTGTCTCTCTCTCTCTGTGTATATAATAGGTAGTACGAGACACGCTTCTCTTACGTAAATGCGTAAAATACGCAGTTAGCGTAACATACATGACAGTAATTCCACAATGCACCACTAGAGGTCGTAATTAACTTGTTTTATTCCCATAATAATCTGCATGATAGCAATACCACATCTTACCACTAGGTGTCGCCAACGGACTAGTATTATACTATTATTCTCATAATAATATGTATGAGGGTAATTCCACAGCGGTCCATAGAGGTCGCGAATGAGCTTGTTTTCTTTCCATAATAATAAGAACGCAGGATTTCACTCCTTATGAAGAATTATGTCCTAATCTAAGTCTTTATTTACATCCTGTTAACACACAGTGTGCATTAATTGACTTGATGATGACACAGCTGCATGGTTGCCACACACACACACACACATATATATATATGTGTGTGTGTGTGTGTGTGTGTGTGTGTGTGTATATATATATATATATATATATATATATATATATATATATATATATATATATATATATATAGATACACACCAAAATGAGGAACACCTACTATCAAACTAAAACCTTCTCAGAGGGGAGTTGGTACAACTAGAAAAACATGTAATTTTTTTCCTTTTTTTTTTTTTTTTTTAAATTAGCACTCATTTAATGTATAGTGAACAGGTAGGACGTCAGTCCTCATTTCAGACAGCCAGGGGAAAATTCTACCACCTGGGTGCCAGGAAAGAGAAAAAGCTTGAATCTCCATCATTCTCAGACTAAGATGACACAAAACATGGTATCATGACGCAAAACATGTTGAGATAAATTTACTGGTGTTTATTATTAGTGCGTTCGATAAGGAGGATCAATGTAAATTATGAAAGTATTCCAGCGTCATCCAGTGATGTTTGTGTACGCAGTTGCATATGGCATATTACATAAACAATTTGAAATTATGCACATTTAATTCATATTCTTTCTTATAGAGCATGTTTGATTTAGTTTACCCCCAAGTCTTAATTAATACATTGACTAACATACATGTACTAACATTATTTGTTTGGTATTAGCGCATGATTATTCATGTACTGTTATTGTAAAGTGTTACCCAATATTCAATATGCACAGCTTTTTTTTGTGAAATCACACAGTCTGAAAATCACATTGTATGATCACGCCATACTTTTATTTATAAGCCTTTAGACTTTCAACCTTCTGCTTTTGGTTGGGGAAATACATGTTTGTTTGTCAGGCTCTTTGTTGTGTGGGTATGTAATGGGTCATCCCCATTTTATGCAACTGGGAACATCCAGAAAGAATGTGATGTTAGATGAAAGCAGATTTCCCAATCCAGACAGTAAAAAATGAGAACTGAGCAAAGTGATGAATACACTGCATCGAAAAGTTACTTGGTTGGGTTTTCTGAGTGACATGTAATAATTGACATGTGACATGTAAAAAAACAGCTTTACAGAAATCTGGATGTAGATTTAGATCTTTAATGAGCAAGCAAGATGCAACAGTGACATAGAAATACTCTCTTAAGTGACATGACATATATGAGGAACCAGACTCAAAAGGGAACCCATCCTCTTCTGGGTGACATAGGACAGTGAGATTATAAATGATAACTCTTCTACAACTGTATGCTATAAAGTCAGTATATAAAGCATGTTGAAAGGGTTGTTCAGTATGAACATATTGTGAATAAGAGTCTTGTGATGAGCACAAGACAGTCTTTATTATTAAAGGAGCAGTTCTTATCTACAAGTCTACAGTATCCAAGTGAGATTACTGAAGAAAGGGTGAGACTTGGGCAAAAACTGTTAGCACTTGTCTGTTTGGGTGGTGGATTATTCAGTACAGCTACAAATCTGACATGCTAGTGTGTACATGCGGATGAAGTACATCAACATTTTTGGTGTTTTAAGCACTGTGTATTCTTATTGGCCACTTTTTGACACACACCTACCTCCATCTTGTAGATGTTTCAAACCACACAATTGCTTTTGGTTGGAGATTTTTGGTTGAGGGTTTGTTACTTTTTATAAAATGGAAAATTTTGACATTTTCTACTATATATATATAATCAGGAGTAGAAAATACTTGAGTAATTGTACTTTGTGCCTACACTTAAGTGCTATTTTGGTGGATTTATACTTGAGTGTTATTGAAGTGAATGCTTTCTTAATTGCATTTCCGAAAAAACCCTTTAACATTTTATTTAAATATTTAAAATACTCATTACAAATCTCAAAGGTCTCCAGCAACTGTACACTATATATCAATCAATTGGGCTCAGTTTAGCATCCAATAATTTCAGTTTCCATCCAATCAAGTTAATCTACTATAACGAATCATGCCAATTCATCATCTGTTGTGACCTTCTCATGCTATACAATGTAGTTAGCACTATAGCTATCTGTGTGTCTGAATATGGATAAGCCACTGGACTACAGTGACAAACATGAGGATCAGCACCCCTGGATCTACCTCAATAAAATGTTTCAATATGCAGGAGTAAGCAAAAGACTGGTATGACATCAGGGGTGTCCTTTGCCTCCCTAGAAAGCATGAAATCCATCTAATTTGAAAAAAAAAAAAAAAAGTAGAGGGAAGTGTCACTAATTTGCCAACATTAACTGGTTATATTTTACTAAGTTAGCCTGTTTTCTATGCAAATCCAAAGTTAGACTAGCATCAATACTTATAGATAATAAATAAATAAAATAAATTGGGTAATTCTAGCTAATTCAAATTCTAGCTAATGGAAAATATTGGTCATGAGCATGATGTTTATCTTCTGAGTTATTTATTAGGAAACTACATAGTGTGATTCATGCATGTTGTGCATGATGAGCTCATTGGTGTGACAGTAAATTGTGTTTTTCAGGCAAAACAGCATAGATTGCCAGACACTTCCAATCTTAACTGAGTAATTAGTATAGCTAGTAGAGTATACATTATGTATACTTCCACTTAAGTATAATTTCACAGGACTTTTCCCACCCCTGTATATATGTAGTTATGACTTTCCTGAATTGAAATATGCTTCTCTTCTGCATGTATCTTAAGTTCTACTATTTTAAAATCTGGTTACCCCAAAAGTGAAAAGAGAGAAAAGTTTCCATTCCAACTCCACTTCAACAAACCAACAAAGTGATTGTCTAAAAGAATCTATTTTTTGATTTCTTTTCCATTTTAATTTAATACATCGCAAATGCCCCAACCACCTCTACATTTGTAACCTAATAAGTGTTAGTGACTATTATGGACTGTTTTTAAAGCCATGTTTGTTAAACCTTTTGAAACAAATTTTCATCTGTTTTGGCTGTTTGCCAGAATTCAGCCACAACAACATCCAGCGGGTTTTTCAGCGACTGCCTCGAATATATTAGGTGTACTTGATAAACTTGCAACTCAGTACATGTATATGAGAAACACATCATGGACCTGTCCTTCAAAATTCCACAACCATGTCTCTCATAAGATCTGCACATGTGGGTTCCCCTAATGTGACATTAAGGATTTACTCAAATGACTCATATGTTTTAATTTAACAACAAGTTCTCTTCAGACATGGAGGTGTGGATATTTCTGGCACTTCGGAAACAAAAAGTGCATCTTGTCAGTAGTTGCGCAATAGGTTACTTGTTACTTGGTTACCAGTGATATCAAAACGTTACTCGTTTCATTCTAAAGAAGGAAGCTGTGGTTTAATGTAGTGTCAGAGCTTGTGAAAGGTTCCTATTCATCTAAATAAGATGAATGTTATGTTATGATTTAAATAAGTCTAAACAAATGTTGTTGGTGTTAAAATTGGTAAGTGAAACTATTTCATAAATCCATCCATCCATCCTCTGTTACGCTTATCCTACGAAGGGTCACAGGGTAGCCTGGAGCCTATCCCAGGGGACTTGGGGCACAAGGCGGGGGACACCCTGGACAGGGTTCAATTGCACACACCAACTGACACACTACTGACAATTTGGAAATGCTGATCAGCCTACAGCGCATGTCTTTGGATTGGGGGAGGAAACCGGAGTACCCGGAGGAAACCCCCGAAGCACAGGGAGAACATGCAGGCTCCGCCCACACAGGGTGGAGGTGGGATTCGAATCCCCAACCCCCGAGGTACATGGCAACAGTGCTAACAGTGCTAACCACTAAGCCACCAGTATTTCATAGACGTGAAATGTTATTCATGTATCAAGCTTTGACAAGACAATGGATTGTCCCAGTGTACAATTTGCATATTAATATTTATAATTCAACAACATCTAATATTTATTTTGTAATGAAATTCTGAGTGGACTGTTTTAGTTTAAACTTCTTTCATTGACATGTTGGTCCATTTTCACGTAATGTTTAATGCTTTCCAACGAAGCTGTTTGACTACTTGCTGATAGTGGTGCCAGTGGGGTTTAGCCCTCAGCACCAACAAATATATTAGTACCAGAATCACTAAATCACAAATATTTCAAAATAAATATATTTAATGTGTTTCAGGTTTCCTTTAACATAAATACTGTGGTTTACTGGAATAAATGTTTGGGGAACTCTATATTATACTTTTTAAAATTTCCCCTATGAATTTTTTTGTTTATTTGCTGACAAAATTCTAATTTCCTGCTACTTGTACTGTTCTAACCTGTGACTTCCACTTTTGAAAAAGAGAAGAATGGGTTTCCTCTTGTTGGTACAGAAGGGCTATCATTTTAGATTCCCCAGCCACAGCCAGAAGATGTACTTGATAAGGCTTGAAAGGTACCAAAGGTTACCAAAGTTAGTGTAGGGTTGCTTTAACTTACCACACTGAAATTAATAATTAGTCAAATGAGTTTAAAATAGTGAGAGAAACTGTTGTGAGTGATAGACCAATTAGGGTTCATCAAAAACACTAAAAACAAATTCCTATCTTTGGTTGAGTTCAGCCATGCTAGATTTTAGTAACACATACAGTAAAACTTCGAACTAAATAAATTATAACTTTAAGGATAATGTCTCACAATTAAAACAAAAAAGAGTGGGAAAAAGTAGAACAAATAGAGGCCAGATGTGGTTGGATGTAATCACACAGTCTCATCAAATTGTGAGCTGTGACTCTGAATACGTTCAATTACAGACAATGTTTTGAGAAAACTTGCAGTCTGTAAGAAATATAACTAAATGTTCAACAGTAAAGACCCAGATAATATACAATATTTGACAGACAAATGAACTGTGAAACAATTTCGGTGAAGCTGTTGCACCACAGAACGGAAAGGCAGACTTAGTTTGTCAGCTATGTTGCTTCATTCTTCATGTCATCTGTAACTGTTAGTGTACTATATATTAAAGCATGTAATACAGCACACTATTATTCAAAATAAATATGAATAAAAATAAAATAGGCAAGGAATAAAATATGATGGAGTGTGCAGTTATAGGAAAACAATAAATGGTGCGATGTGGCGCGTTGTTACTGTTACCACCCCAATACATATATTCACACCCTTATTCACACGCAGGGGCAATTTCATGTAGCCAGTCATAAGCTATGCTAGTGGGGAGGGGGGCAACTGGGAGAAAACCAGAGAACTCAGAGGGACACGGAGAGAAGTGTGTGAAATTCCACACAGGTGGTAACTCAAACTCAGGATTGAACTGGATACGCTGGAGCTGGCAATGCTACACCACGCCAACTGTGCCACTGTGCCACCCCTGATGTGTTTTATTGCGCTTATGCCACAGCAATTTGCCAATGATTATAATTTGTCATTTATACAGTAAATGAACAACAGGTTGTATATTTAATGTTGTGGAACGTCCATGAGACAAAGTCAGTTCCTGTTATCGCTTACGTTATAGTAGCTTTAAACAGTCTTTCTCTTACTAGCATCTCTTTTTTTTCTCCCTAAGAAAAAACAAAAACGCAGCTTGTAATGTTATAGTAAAAATGTTAAGCACAGAGTCTTCTGTCCTGAAGACTTTTTCTCGTGGCGGAAAATTTACTGACTTTTACAAACCACTGACACTGGAGACTCCTTCCTTAAATGTTAACTGTCTCCTTACAGAAAACTTACACCATATCATTGCTTATTTATTTTTCTTTGTTAAATAGCAATACAGATGTGTGGTGTATAGTATAGAGGTAAAGTTTTGCAGTACTACTGAAGTACAAAGAACCAGACCAAACATCAGTACTGTAATGAAGTGATTAATGACAGAAAAGTGTACAGTGACTAAGTGACAGTAGATGTACAACTGAACATAATGACAGTGACAATGGAAATGGGCAAGAGGCTAATCAGTATTTTAATAGCTTGCAGGTAAAACCAGTTCTTAAGCCTGATTGTTCATGAAAAATATTTGAAAAGCAAATGGTGTGCTGAGTGACCTACATTCATGGGAAAAAGAAAGTACATCCTCCTTCAATTTTCTGTTTTTAGTTACCAGGGCCTAAATAAAACTGTGTGGGCTTCACCAACTTCTACAAAAACACAATGTGTAGTCATTTTTTCCCAAAACGTAAACTAACATTTTGAAACTAGGTGGGAAAAAAATAAGTACACCCTTCCTACTTCTACAATCATTAAGAGAGTAAGTAGCAGCTAGGTGTTTCCTTAAGAAGTTTACAAGCAGAACTTTTGGCAGTTGTGCCCTGGAGCACTCAGGTGTGTACTTTCTTTTTGCCAGGACTGTATGTTTTATGTAATGATGGGGCCAAATACAATCATAAATGTTCATCAAGGGTAAATCCTTACTCTTAAAATCTAGAATAAAAGGCAGAGATCCAAACCAGAACATGACAAGGGAGGTGGAAGCAAGAAAACCAAGAATACAAGGAAACATTACTATTATCACAGCTCGTCACAAATGTCACAACCAGTGCATTTAATTTAAGGAATGTATGAATAATCAACACAGACTGATGACACAAAACAAGACTTATAAGGAACAGGAGCCACTGCGAATGTTTGAGGCAGAGCCTGATGAAGGCATGAACAGTGAAAAAAACATTAAGTAAATATAAAGAGAACAGAAAGGCTCTGTGACGATCTATTTGTCCTCTTTCTGTATTCCTTTTAAAAAAAGACTTTTTAGCAAGTGAAAATATCTTATATATAGTTAAATTGATCTAGTATGTCCTATTATAAGATTACAACAATCCAAGTATAAGATTATTAAACCTATTTCTAGACATTTCTACTCATTTCAAGCTTTACATTTTCTTAATCTATTGGCAGATAATTTTGCTTCTTTCTACAAAGAAATGCTTGAAATTAGTAAAATTATCTACCAAGAGTACAGGACTATTTCATGCTTGAAAATAGTATAAAAAAAAGTCTAGAAATAGGTTTACTAAGCTTATATTTGGTTTGTTATAATCACAAAATAGAAAACATTAGATAAATGTGACTATATTCAAGATATTTTCACTTGATGTCATATTTTTTTGTATTGAATGTGTTGAATCTTTTTGCTAAACAAAGAGAAAAAGAACGTTTTTTTTCTCATCTAAGGAAGCATCTGCTTCTAGTCAAGCATAGCCAATGTAACTTTTTGACACTGCTAAAGGAAGCAAAAAAAGCACATTCTTCCTTAACACATGAGGACGTGAGCTCCAGCATGTCTGCGATAATGTATCTGCAGTTCCCTTTGATATTTTCTCAACAAACTGTCCTAGTTGTAATAAACCATACCAGAGTTGGTTACACAAAGTGATGAAATACATTGCAAAGCAACCCAGGGCTCTTGCGTGTTTTTTCCTTCTCATTTTCAGTAAATAGGTTCTGAGTGTAAATGCAGGCTGTCATAGCTATATGAAGCATTTGGGTTAGAAAATATTTTTCATATACATACTTAATATCTTACATAAGAATGTATAGTATGGGAGAATGTTTTCTTATCTCTCTTAGACAAGGCCTTTATTCAGAGTGTGAATGTTTACAGATCTCTGAGATCAGTGTGTAAAACTTTCACTATGGTTAATGAATAGCTCAATAGTGCATCTATAAAAAAAAAAGAAAAAAAGAAAAAAGATTTCCCTCTTAATACAATAATTACATTAGAGTGGTGGTTCCAACTGGATTCCAGACATATTATGTTTAAATTATCATATTGCATTTCAAGATAAAAAAAAAAACACAACATTTAAGGTTATGTTTTTAGTTTTGGTTTATGTGAGCAAAAGGAGGGACGCTCTACACTCCACCTACCATCACATTTCAGATTTCCTGTTTGAAAGTGACTCCTATAAATACCAGCATGCTACTTTTTCTTCTATTTTCCTGCTGTGAGTCTTGTCAGTGTTCAGGATGGCAGAAACATTCGTGCGACACGTAGAGCTTTTGGGCTTTGAGAAAAGGTTCTATCCAAGCCAGCATTATGTAAGTAAAATGCGCTGTATTTTTTGTAATATGTTGTAATATGTAGCATAAGCCACAACTTCGTATAGTATTGATATGAAAGAAGACTTTACACTTTCTTGCTTGTTCATATAATAAGGTGTACATGATCATGGTGAAATGGAGCGACCAGTCGGAGAAACTGATCTACAGAAAATACCCAGAAATCCATACTTTCCATGTAAGCACATTACTGCCCATTATTCACATGTTTTGCAGTAAATAATGAACAGTAAATATGTTTTTTTCACTCCTTGTATACAATATATTCCATGCTGATGTCCACTGTTTCTAGTATCTAAACCCTCGTCTGCATTTATTATTTATCTAGAAAGCTCTGAAGGAGATGTTCCCGATCGAGGCAGGTGACATTGATCCTAAAGATCGTATCCTTCCTAGATTGCCAGGTAAGAATTATTGACGCTCATCTATTTCAAGAATGTATTTTATTTTTGTAATCAAATTGTTTCCACATCATCAGAGAATGATTTGCACCCTGCCTAGGGAAGCACCTGCTTCAAATCAAGCATTGCCAATTTGCAATAGTCAAGAAAGTCAGAAAAGTGTGACAATAGTGCATCTGATAATAATATCTGAGGCATCTACTGCCATCACTTGAACATTGAACATACGTTTACATTTTTGAAACACTTCAACACTAGCTCAATGTCAGTCACTTTAAATGTGTCCTTATATTGCCACATCTGCTATTAGATCATTGCTTTTCAGCCATAATAAGAATATTCACAGTGTGTTTGTGAAGTCCTTATAAGAACATTACTTTTTTAAAGGAATTTAAAAAGGTCTGAAGTAGAAAGCAGGTCTTAAAAAGCCCATGTGCATTTTCTGGATTTTCCACATGTGTGCACTGTCCTTGACTTTCAATTCTGCCTAACTTTTACCTTTGTGAACATTGCCTTGAATTTACAACTGTCCTGAAATTGAAACTTGTGGACTTTCCCACAGCTCACACACCTGTCTCTCTGTTCAGTATGTGCTCCAACCAGAAAGCAAAAAGAGAAGTTATAGCACTTACCAGGTTGCACAATCTCGCTGTTTTTTTTAGTTGGCCTAAAAAACCCTCATGTCCTTTTGTAGCTCCAAAATGGCTTGACAGCCAGAAGTCAACTGAGACTAGACAGGAAACTCTGACAGAATACTTTCAGTCTCTGCTCAACCTGCCTTCAAAGATCACCCACTGTCAGCTAGTCAGAAACTTCTTTAAAGTACGGCCAGATGATGAGAGTCCACCAGCTCCACATCCGTAAGTCTGAAGCACTTAATGACTTCATGAGTTCACTAATAAATCCACACAAGTTAATGCCTCATAGACTTGATTTGTATTTGCAGATATAAGCGGAACGAGACCTTTGTCACGTCCAGGGATAGAGCAAGGACTGCCAACTCTGGTAATATATCAGTCCATTTCATTCCCACGCTCAGAAACAAATTCTTAAATCTAGAACCCTAAAGCCTTCTTCAGTTTGTCCCTCTGGGGAACGCTTAAGAACCCTACCACAGAATCCATTTTTCAATTAGTGATGTCTACTTTATCCTCACCAGTTAGACGGTCTGATTTTTTTTTTTCTTTGCATAGAAATCACAGGTCCAATCATGCTGGAAACTTATAGAGTGATTGCAGATTACAGCAAAACCTCAAAATATGAGCTCAACCTGAAGGCAGGAGATTCAGTGGACATTGTGGAGAAGAGTTCCAATGGTGAGACAAGAATGGAGTTCTCTTATTATATCGGTCCAATTTTAGTTCATCAGAAATATATGTGACGTAATATTATACTGTAACCCACTGATGATGGAAAATGTGTTTTTTATTTCTTTAGGTTGGTGGTTCTGTCAGTGTGAAACACATAGAGGATGGGCTCCAGCCTCCTATCTAGAACCACTAGATGGACCTGATGAGTCTGAGGAGCCAGAACCCAACTATGCAGGTCAGTTGAAATTGTGATTTGGAAACAACAGGCCTTTTATCAAATTGGATACAAACAAATTTGCTTATAAATTGTTTGCAGGAGAAATGTGGTATTCACGAAAATATAAGAGTTTCTGAGATTGTAAATTTATGTATAAGGAGACTACAAACCTCCTCGCATCGAATCGTTTGATTTGCAATTTACTGCAATTTAATGACACAAATTTATTGAAAATGTTGTGAAACTTGGTTGCTTTATATGAAGACTGCAATCCAAAACAAATTCCTATAAGACAAATTAAGACTAATAAGACTAGCTATTCAAATAGGACCAAAGAAATGGAACCCTATAAAAGCCAACAAAGCTGGGCTGCATTACTGGAAGATTTAGTGCACACTGCACTTAGGAGGCACTCTTTCACCATTTAGTCATCATTTTGTCATTTTCAGCTGTCAGTTTTGCCTTTTATGGAGATTTGTGGGTGCCACTAACTGTAAATCAGCTGCAAATCAGCCCTGAACGTGCTTGGTAATTAATGTCTGATTGGAATTTATCAATGTATGTTTGTAAATCTGAAGAAAATTGGCATTATCGAAAATTTTGTCAGTCTTGTCAGTCAATAATTTTTAGTTTGGTTTGTCCTAGGAAAACACACAACTTTACTAAAAGTTTGTTAATTGAGGACTATTGTATGGTGATACTGATGCAAATGGATCATAGCTGTTGATGGCTCATACTTATGTTTAACAGGAGAGCTGTACAAAACCACAAAAGCCTACAAAGCGTTGGAGGATGATGAGATCAGCCTGGAGGTTGGAGAAACCATTGAGGTCATCCATAAGCTTCTTGATGGCTGGTGGGTGGTCAGGTATGAGACAAGTCTTCCTTGGACTCTGGCTTTTAACTGTGGTAATTAATAACTCTTGAATGCAGGAATGCATCCCCAAATATCTCAACTGAAGTCAATTTTGCATGCTTGACAGGAAAGGAGAGGAGACAGGGTACTATCCCTCCATGTTCCTTTGGAGTACCGGGGAAAGGAAGGAAGTAGAGGCTGAAAGGAGCAGTGTGAACAGGAACACCCCACCACCCAGGAGGTACTCAGTTTTAAGGAATGCCTAAAGATTTTAGATAGAACACTAGAATACAGAGTTTCCCTTCAGATAAGTTTCTAAGTAAAACCCATTTAGGAAGCTAGACCCCTTAACCATCCAAAGTACCCTTGAGGTTCCATCTAGTGCCCTAAAGGTTCTTCACTTTGTCCCTCTAGGGCATAGATTCTACACAGAACCCAACAGCAGAGGGCTTCCGTTTCAAAAATGTTCCAAGTAGAATACTTTCAGGACGTTTGAACCCTTAACCATCTAAAGAACCCTTGAGGAACCATTTTTCTCTGAATGTATTGGCATATTTACGACTAATAGAAAAGCCGCTTCCATCCAGGACACTTAAGCGTTTTTTTGGGCTGTTCCCTTATAGAAGACCCTTAAACATTCTCCAAAACATCCTACAACTGTTGTAGGATTTTCTACTGTAAAGAACTTTCAGAAAAGGTTCCATGTAGAAGCAATTTAGAAGCAGCGTAGAACCTTAACCAGCCATTTCTAAGAGTGTATGCGCACATGATAACCTTCAAATAATTGTCACCAGAGCCTTATCATCTTCTGTTTTTTCTTTATTGAGGTTCTTCATGAGATTTTTTTTATATTACCATTTTTCCTAAACAATCTTTTCATCTTGCTCCACAGATCGACTATACGCAACGCCCAGAGCATCCATGCCAAAGGTCGCCAACGAATCAGCCAGGACTCATATCGCAGACAGAGTCGCAAATTCTTACAGCAGCGAGGAAGACTCGTGTCCCAGCCGAGGAAAAACTCCAAATCCACAGTGGAGGAAAGTCCGGGTGAGTTTCTGCATGACAGATTTGCACAAACTAGGTTCATAAAAGGCATAACTTACTGCAAAGTTACTGCATTTTTATTACAATGGTAGTCATGTTCACGGGCTGTTAATTCACATTTCAAGTGTTTTAACTGCATTTGTTCTATGTGTGTGTATAGAAGACACTGCAAAAGAAGCTCCCAACAAAGAAGAGGTAAAGAAAACCCCTGCCATACCTCCTAGGCCTAGCCAGGAGCTCATTATGGAGCGCTGCACGGAGAATACACGCAAAAGAATCAGCATCCACGCCAACTGAGGTAGACCCGACACCAACCTAAACGCTCAGCACTGCACCAGAATGAAGAACGCCAAGCTTGATTCTGTCATTATTGCAGCAATTGCATGACATCTTTCATCGAAAGTTGAATGGCATGAAACAGTAGGAATTAGGTGCAGAAACTGCACAGCATAGTTTCATTTCCCTGTTTCAAGCACATCTGATTTATAGTCCACATTTGTCAATGTCACAGCAGGCCTGGCAGCTTAAGAAATGTTAGCAAAGCCCAGAGAAAGCTTCACTTCTGTGCTCTATCTCTGTAACCAAAGAGGATCGTAGCAGTTTTAAGCACTGTGTAAGAATGTTATATGACTGTATATGTAGTTTTCAATAAGCTATAGTGTTGTTTTTGTTCATTGTTCTTTAAGAAAAACAGATAAATAAATAAAAAAAATACAAATGTCTATGTCTGTTTTTTTCATTATATGCAGTGCCTTTTGGACATTTTTAAATTATTAAAGCCCTCGTGGTGCAATCACTGTACCTAAATGTAGACCATACATTATACAAACATACTAGATACATACATCCTATTCTTCAAAATAAATTATTGATGTGAGAGGAACTTTTACATTTATAGGCTGTATTTCCACTCTGTTAGGAAGTACAGGACTCGCAGTGTGAAAATAGAAAGGCAAATTTTGATCTGGTATCGGCACAGATAGTTATTGTTGCAAAATAGTATTTGACCTTGAGCTTTTAATTAAATAGCTATATGCCACATATTTAAAATATTTATTACATGAAATAGATTGACTGTAATTCTGCCTAACAGGGTGAAATGTGTATAAGTGAAATGTGTTTAAGTCATGGATACTTACAGGGTAGAAATTACTATTGGGGACAAACAAAAAAAAAAAAATGAAATAACATGACAATATGGAAAATTTTAATTTATCAAAGAAATAGTAAGTAGGATTAGCTCTAAATATTGTTTATAGTTTCAGTAAAGAAAGTGGCAAGTAGCTCGGGTTAATCTCTGTGTCGAGTTTACATGCATGTTCTCCCTGTGTCCTCATGGGTTTCTTCTGGGTTCTCTAATTTCCTTCCACTTGCCAAAAAACATGCAAATAGGTGGATTGGATAAGATAAATGGCCCATAGGTGTTCATGAGTGTCTGAATGTGTGTGCCTGATGCCCTGCACAAGGGTGTATTCCTAGCTCGCAACCAGTGTTCCTGGGATAGGCTCCAGATCCACCGTGACCCTGACCAGGATAAAATGGTTACTGACAGTGAGGGAGTGAGAGTGAGTATATTTGTTTTTATATATGGCTTAGTGGTTAGTACGTTTGCCTCACACCTCCGAGGTTGCGGGTTTGAATCCTGCCTCTGGCCTGTGTGCATGGAGTTTGCATGTTCTCTCCATGCTTCGGAGGTTTCCTCCAGGAACTCTGGGTTTCTCCCCCAGTCCAAAGACGTGTTGTAGGCAGATTGGCATTTCCAGATTGTCCATGGTGTGTGAATGTGTTTGTGATTGTGCCCTGCGATGGGTTGGCACCCTGTCCAGGGTGTCCCCGCGTTGTGCCCCGAGTTCCCTGGGATAGGCAACCCTGTGTAGGATAACCTTTATGGAAATGCATGGATGGAAGTCTAAAACGACTCTTTACATTTAATATTAGATTGTTTTCTTCAGGAACAGAAAAGGCACAACAGACAAGGAATGATGCCCCCTATAGACAAAAAAAAAAAAAGACAAATCAAATGATCAAGTCAATGAACCACCTAGAAAAGCAGTAATAAATCCTTCAGGCACTATTTATACCTTGCTCTAATATGGCTGCTTTCGTATTCTGTGAAAGGAATAAAACACATGCTGTTATGGGCAAAGAACAACAGGGTGGCTCGAATGTTATGGTCAGGTGACTATATGTCTGTTACAACCCCAAAGTTGATTATTTTCCTAGTTAGGATTATTTTTCATATTATTAACAATTAAATAAAAAAAAAAAAAACAAAAAAACTTCTTCTTCTTATTATTATTATAATTATGTCTTACTGGCCACTGGCCACCCCTGGCTACCCCTTAGCTCCGCCCACGTTTGTCCCTCCTAAAATTTCTACGGATCTCGATAGACTTTTTTTTTTTTTTCAAATAAGTTTTTTTAAAAGAGTTTGCGCGACCTCTAGCGACCATTTGCATCATTACAAGCTTTTTCATTCCGAGCCCCAACGCTTCCTGTTCATAAGCACTCCGCTGATTGGACCATGAACAATGACGTTGCAGTGCGTCGGGCTGTTACTAGCCAATCCAAGCACAGGAGGCTAACTGTCATGGCTGCCTCCTGTGCGAGTTTTAAAAACATGTCTCAGAACAGAGTAACATAGTAAACAGGAGTATAAACTTCTACATATGTAATATTAGAAAAAAAAATGAGGTTAATGGAAAAGAAAATATATATATAGCTATATAGCGGATGAGCACGCGAGGTCGACATTTCTTTAATGTAACGTTAGCTAGCTAGCATGATTAGATAGGCTTGTAGTACTGTACATGCAGCTTGCTAGCTTGGGTGACTTGACCTCATTGACAGCTGACGCTGAATGGCGCTATGGCGTTAATCTGTGCTCGTGCTCGTGCTTGTGTTCGACCCGGAGTTGTTCTGAGCTGCCGTTTATTCTCCTCTATAGCGACAAGCAGAGACAGAGAAGCCCGCGACGAGGTGCCGCTGTTCCGGTATGTAGGAGAGCGCAGGAAGCCCACTGATAAAGTGTTCGTGTGGGGCTTCAGCTACACAGGAGCCCTCGGCATTCCCAGCTTTGTGGTTCCCGACAGCGGCAGGAAAACCCCCCGAAAATACCAACTGACTCCTTACCGCCTGGATACAGAGCAAAAGGTACTGCTTAAAATGGCTCCCAAACCCAAACCAAACAGTTACCTCAAAAATAACCAGCATGACACAAGCCCTTTAATGAAGCACTCTAAAAACACACACTTTCCCATCAATGGTCTAAAAAAAATTGAAATAGATAGATGAATGAATGAAGGGTGTGCAAGTATAAAACTGTATACAGTTTTATACTTCACTTATACATAAAAATAATCCATTCATTCACACATACACCTTTTCATCATATAACTTTAATTCACTAGATCTGAATCATAACCACAATACATAAATAAATAATTCCACAATTTATATTCCACTTCATTTACAGATATGTAACATGGAAGACATTTTGAGCAAAGACACAACGTGTGGTGTCCTTCACAACAATTTATGTGCATGATTAAGATCAATCAATAAGCAAAGCCGTCTATAGCACTTTACCTTCAAATAATAATAATAATAATAATACCTCAGAAATCATATTATTTTTCACATTGTTTAACATCTCGTACTTGAAACGTCTTTTCCCATGAGTCGTCCATTATAAGTTAATTCCATACCGTTCACTCAACCCTGCTCTCTGAATACATTCACCCCTGTTGGAATAATTGGAACGCTCCCCAAGTCACATGTTCATCCAGATTTCCTGAAGATCACGGGAAGAAGAAATGTACCTTCTCTCATTTTGTTCATTATTTATGATTTTGTGACTAATGAGCTCCAACTCTGTTACCCAAGCTGTAGCTTAAGAGTAAATTATTAATCATTTTTAAATTTAAGTTAAGTAAGTATGTCTTTAATGCCCTCATGCAGTTAGCATGGATGGGATTTAACCACTCTGTTACTTTTAACCCTGTCGTTTAAACTTTTAAACTTTTTAAAGTGCAAAAAACAACCGATGCCAGCAAAGACACCTTGTAAATATATATATATAAAAAAAAAAAAAAAAAAAAAGATAGAATTCCCTGAGATGGGGGAACACTGTTTTGGATATTCAACATTCAATGAAAAAAATTATTAAAAAAAAAACAAAAAACATTTAGCTGCAAAAGGAATCTCCCAATCACTGTTTAGATTAAACATTCACAGCTTATCTATCTGATATATTCAAATAAAGCGAAATATTAATTAAAAAAATTAATAATATAAAAAAAAAAAATTTAAGTGTAATGTTTCCATGGGTGTTTCCATGTGCAGCTGTTATTTGGATGTTTTTTTCCCCCGCAGATCTCTTCAGCAGCCTGTGGTTATGGCTTCACATTATTGGCATCGAATACCAAAGACATCACAAAAGTGTGGGGTATGGGCCTTAACAAAGACTCCCAGCTGGGCTTCCAACGCACCCAACACGACCGGCGTATGTTACCCCTCACTACACCACAGCTGAGCTCTTTCAGTTCCCACCCTGTCTGTTAGTGAGTGTGTGTGGACACAGTGTGTTTTTTTGAATGAAATCTTTTCAAACAGGTGGCTGGAAAACGTGGTTGAGTAGCTCAGTGAGATGTCAGAAAATGTCTAGTTAGTCGAATAAGAAATAAGTCAAATAACAGAGGACAGTTATTTTTTGTCTTATTAACTCCAAGAGAGAAAAAAAGAGAGATTCATGAGCGAACGAGTGTTTATTGCTGTTATAACGTAAGTCATAA
>CM040480.1:13960289-13993146 GCA_022758105.1 Pangasianodon gigas
AGGAGCTCTGTAAAAAATGGCTGTAATTCCTAAACGGTTAATGCAATATTTTTGTTAAACCCCTTGAATTAAAGCTGAAAGTCTACGCTTCAGTCACATCTTGACTGCTTCATTTCAAATCCACTGTGGTGGTGTACAGAGGCAAAATTACCAAAACTGTGTCACTGTCCCAATATTTATGGACCTGACTGTATATACAGGTCCTTCCAATTTACTTATTGTTGTGTGTGGTGGAAGAGGAATAAAACACTTTGGGGTGTGCCATTATTGGAAAATAATAAACTTTGGGGTGGTAACAGCTTGACATGACGTTGATTATTTTCAAATTACATCCCACTGTGTTTAATTCCTTACCGAATTCAATTGTCACACCTCAAAAGCAACTTAACTTTCTAAACATTCTCATTTACGTCACAATAATTGGCTGCAACTTCATGCACCTAAAACAGGAAAAAAAATGCAAATGCAACAAAACTTAAAACCCACTGAAACATATATGATTAAATTTTGACCCTCCAAAACAAGAGCACTACTTTGCCAAGTAAAAATATGTTCCTGATGCTTAAGCTTAGAAGGCTTAATACTTTCTTTTCCTAATATCTTGCCACACAAACACATCGTTTCTGTGTCTCCGTCGAGCCTTGGGCCTCTGAGATATAGCCTTCTGTCATATCTATACTGTAAAAGAAAATGATCAAATCTATTATAAAAAAAAAAAAAAGGTTGGTACTAAGCATTAGTTGAGAAATTGAGACATTGAGAAAGAATTTTGGAAATTTCAGAACTAGATTTGGTTTTGAGTGTGAAAGTCTTATATTGTTTCTTGAGCCTGGGTGTGTTTCAGTCGGTATGGGCTTAGTAGGAGTTGCTGATTTTAATGCCAATGATTATTTCAGACCTTTTATGAGGCAGAGAGAGGTTATATAATTTTCACATTTATGCATATGAATCATTTATTTAATAAAGCCCTCTGGTTGTAGGATGTATGTGACCCAGCTAAGGTTCAATGTCCTTCTGTGTTTAACGTGTGAAAACTGTAGTTAAACTGAGTGCGCTACCCTTCGAATGGCTTCTTCCTAGTATAATTATCCAAACCGGCGTAAGAGGAGATGAATCACACAGTTGACTCATGCTGGAAAATCAGCTGTGACTGCATTAGTGCCAGCTTGCACATAACCTAGAAGCTAGCAGATTTTCTAGAGAAGCTTGTACTTAGTTTTAAAGTTCAAATTCTGTTTATTTTTATTATCCCAGAGTGCTTTGCTTTGTGATTTAGTCTGCTCTAGCAGTCCATTGTTTTCCCATTTGCAAAGATTCTCTGCAAAAGATACGAACCTGGAGCTATCTGTTTCCCGGCTGAGTTTGTGTGTTGTTTCCTCTTCATACATACAGTCCCTTCCGAAAGTAATGGAACAGCAAGGCGTTTCTTTTATTCCTGCTGTACATTGAAGACATTTGGATTTGAGATGAATATGAGACGATATATCAGAATTTCATTTTTCATTTCCTGATATTTACATCTAGATGTTTTAAACAACTTAGAACGAGGCACCTTTCTAACAGGTGTGCGTTATGAGATTGATTGTTTAAACAGTTAATAGCTTGGAATGTCTACTCTTGGTTTGGTGAAGACTGCATTTGTTGTTAAAAAGGATAAACCAACATGAAGACCAGAGAGCTGTCTATGGGAGACAAGCAAGCCATTCTGAAGCTTTGAAAAGAGGGAAAATCCAAAATTTTGGAATGTCCTGAAAAAGAAAGAAACCACTGCTGTATTAACAGCCAGACATCAAATAGGTTGCCCAAGGAAAACAAAAGCAGTTAATGACAGAAACATTGTGAGAGCTGTAAAGAAAAACCCCAAAACAACAGTCAGTGACATCACCAGCAACCTCCACGGAGCAGGGGTGACGTTATCACAATCCACTCGAAGAAGATTTCTTGAAATTCTGATCTATTGTCTCATATTCATCTTTTCATCTCAAACCCAAATGTCTTCAGTGTAGAGCAAAAGCAAAAGAATCAGCCTTGCTGTTCCAATACTTTCAGAGGGGACTGTAACTCTACCCGGGAAAGAAGGAGGAGTTTCTCTAGAGCCGACTTGGGTAGGGATGTGATAGGCACACGTAATAAAACACTACTTAAAATACAAATAAACAATTTTGAAATGATACCAGGTGTATCTCTTTGCATCTCATTGCTCTGTTTCTTTGTCATAGTGTAGTCTTTAGTTCTCAGTTTTCCAGGACTGGATTACAATGCTGGATAAATATGTTATATATTATAATGTATATTGTTATATTATATAAGGAGTAAAACACCATGGGATGTGCTGTTATAGGAAAATAATCATTGACAGGGTGGTGTGGTGAGGTGAGGCGGATTTCCAATAAAAGTCTCAGTGTTTTATTCTTCTTATACCACAACAGTTCGCTAATGCTAACAATTTTTCTTTTATTAAAGAATGGCGACTCATTTTTGTGAAGTTAATCGTACCAAAAATGCAGCTTTATCAACAAGAAACAGGAAAGACTTCACAGAAAACACAAAGTTACAGCTTTACTTCCGACTGTTACAAAGCCCTGACACTGGAGACTCCTTCCAAAAATGTTAAATAAATGTCACCCTACAAAAAGCTTCACCATATTAATGATTACACATCTTACTTGTAAGCACACGTTTTTTTCAGCATGTCCGAGCTGCATTGTTATATAAATAAGACGAATAAAACACTTTGAGATTATTGCCATTTTATTGGAAATCCGCCTCACCTCGCCACACTACCCTGTCATTGATTATTTTCCTGTAACAGCACATCCCATGGTGTTTTACTCCTAATTATTATTATTATTATTATTATTATTATTATTATGTGTTATAGATAAAAGTTATGAATATGTGCTGGAGCCGTCCCCTGTGTCTCTGCCGCTGGCTAACCCTCAGGAGACACGTGTCCTCCAGGTGTCCTGTGGTCGAGCTCACTCTTTAGTGCTCACAGACTCTGAAGGAGGTAGGTGGAGATCTGAGAGAGCTGGATCATTTTCTGCATTTCATATGCTAATGAATAGAATTACATGGATGGATGGAGCTGATCCCACATTTGTCTTAATGTGCTTTATAAGTGGATGCAGATCCTCTTTAATCTGAAGCATTAATTTCAGTGGGCTTAGACGTAATGGAGATTCTTATTTTCAGTAAACAACCCTTATAATAATTTTTAAAAATGAAATAAAATAAATCATTCTAATTGTTGTCATCTTTTTGGTCCCTCTCGCTCCAGTGTTCAGCATGGGTAATAATGCCTATGGCCAGTGTGGAAGGAAAATCATTGAGGATGAAGTTTACAGGTTGGTGTCCTAGTTTTGAACCCCGTAGTGTGTTCTCCATAAGAAATGCAGCAGCGAATGTCACAGAACTGTCTCCAATATCACAGGCGGTATTCTTTAATGTAGCTAATTGAGGAATTGTGTTTTGTTTGGTTTTGTCTATTTTTAGATTTATTTTTAGAGTAGGCCTGGAATTCTAGACCCACTCCTTTGAAAATTCACATTACAGAAGTATGCAATTTGGGACACAACTAGTTTGTTTAGCGGAGGAATATGGATGTAGAAATTTGCCTATTGTGACTCCCAGTAACATTTAAACATATTTAATGCACAAAATCCCTCTTTGATATTTCTAATATTGAATCGTTTGTGTTTTAAAAACACCGCTATACCTATGTAATATTGTATTCCTCCACATGCAGCACAAGGCATCGCATTTATCAAAGAGTGAACGGTCGAACATAGGTTCTTTTTTATTTATCTTTTGAATGGCTGTGTCCTTCTTGTGTGTCAAATTGCACCTGTCAGATTATTGTAATCATGCATTACTGCTATACATCGATCACCCATAACATTAAAACCACTGACAGGTGAAGTGAATAATATTGAATATCTCATTACGGTGGCACCTGTCATGGGGTGGGATATATAGGCAGCAAGTGAACAGTCAGTTCTCAAAGTTGATGTGTTGGAAACAGGAAAAATGGGCAAGCGTAAGGATCTGAGTGACTTTGACAAGGGCCAAATTGTGATGGCTAGACGACTGGGTCTGATCATCTCCAAAACGGCAGGTCTTGTGGGGTGTTCCCATTATGCAGTGGTTAGTACCTACCAACAGTGGTCCAAGAGAGGACAACCGGTGAATGGGTGACAGGGTGTTGGGCGCCCAAGGCTCATTGCTGTGCATGGGGAGTGCAGCTCATTTGGTCCGATCTCACAGAAGAGCTACTGTAGCACAAATTGCTGTAAAAGTTGCGACGTGAGCAACAGAACTGGACCATGGAGCAACTGAAGAAGGTGGCCTGGTCTGATGAATCACGTTTTCCTTTACATCATGTGGACGGACGGGTGCGTTGCTTACCTGAGGAAGAGATGGCACCAGGATGCACTATGGGAAGAAGGCAAGCCGGAGACACTGTTATTCTCTGGGCAATGTTCTGCTGGGAAACCTTGGGTCCAGGCATTCATGTGGATGTTACTTTTACACGTACGACCTACCTAAACATTACTGCAGACCAAGTACACCACTTCATGGCAACAGTATTCCCTAATGGCAGTGGCCTCTTTTAGCATGATAATGCTCCCTGCCACACTGCAAAAAATTGTTCAGGAATAGTTGGAGGAACATGACAAACAGCTCAAGGTGTTGACTTGGCTTCCAAATTCCCCAGATCTCAATCCAATCTAGCATCTGTGGGATTTGCTGGACAAACAAGTCCGATCCATGGAGGCCCCACCTCACAACTTACAACACTTAACGGATCTGCTGCTAACGTCTTGATGCCAGATACCACAGCACACCTTCAGAGGTCTTGTGGAGTCCACGCCTCGACAGGTCAGAGCTGTTTTGGAGGCACAAGGGGGACCTACACAATATTAGGCAGGTGGTTTTAATGTTATGGCTGATCGATATATATGATCATATAAAAATCTGTTAATCCAGTGAGATTTTCAAGCATATACTCAGTGGAAGTTATAATTTTCATAGAACTTTTCACCGCTGTTTTAGTAGGCTGCAGCCTGAAATATAGCCCATGGGTTGTTTAGATTACGGGCATGCACTGCAAAATATAGCATGAGTATTGTGTTTTGTAGTGTTTCTAGTTTGAAACTATGCTGGTGCTGTGCACATCATGCATGTCCTTTGTGCATGGATCCTCTCTGCTCTGTGCTTTTCTCACATCCGGTGTAAAAGCACACTTTGATCAACATGGGAGTGTGTTGTATACCCTGGGGTGATGAAATGTTGCTATGTTTAAAAAGAACATTTATGTTTATTTGCATAGACCTCTATTATAATGTTTGGTGAAAATTTCCTGTGACCCCATCTACATCTTGTGTGATCCCACATGGGGTAATGACCACAAGGCTGAGGACTGCTGCTTTACTCTCATATGATTTAGATACTTCAGTCCTTAAAATTGCTTTTGGGAGGAATTATAACTTCTTCAGCTGGAAGTTGATGAGCACTTTTTTTCCAGTAAATATTTTAATAGTTATTTATTAATCAAAAGTTTGAAGGCATTAAATGACCTCCTGGAGTAATCTTTTTAAGACATGCATAAATATTTGAAATATCATGATGAAGATGATACTTGCTCATGTCTTATTTTTGTTCTCTTTGCAGTGGCAGCCATCTTGTCCACAAGATAGAGGGATTTGATAGTCGAGTTACTCAGGTGGGTGAATGTGTCTGTAAGGGATGTATTTTTATTAATGTATTGTGGGACAAAAATTGCCTAAAGAAATGAGCTATGATTAATAAACTCTCTAAAAGGATACAATGGGAAAATATTTCTTTGAAATGACCCCTGGAGCATGACTCATTAATTCATTTACCTGACAAACTCCTTGTGGTAGGAGCTCAGTCTGATTTCTGAGTAATAAACCAGCTTTATTGATTGAATACTAAAATGAACTGCTTGGGAAGGAACATTAAAAATCATTAAAAAAAAGTTTAAGAGTTTAATCATTAAAATAGTTTCCTGAGCCACTGGCTGTCACACAACCCCAAAGTACAACAGATCCACCCCCATGCTTAACAGTTGGCAAGGTGTTCTTTTGATCATATGCTCTTCCTTTTTTCTCCAAACATACCTTTGATGATTGTGGCCAAAGGGCTCCATTTGTACTGGATGAGTCCACAGCACTTGCTTCCAAAATGCCTCTGGCTTGTTTAGATATAGTTTTGCATACTTCAGACATTCACTTTTGTGATAAGGTCACAGGTAAGGTTTCCTTCTGATGACTCTTCCATGCAGATCATGTTTGTACAAGCAACGCTGCACAGTAGAACAGAGCTAAACCTTCCTGCAGGTCTTTAGTGTCATATGGGGGTTTTGCTTTGCCTTCAGGCCAGCATAAGGGCAGTTCTATCTAAGAGTTTACTTGTTCTTCCGGATCTTGCCTTGAGTTGCACACTTCCCCTTATCTGCCATTTCTTAATGACTTATTTAACAGTGGAAGTTGTGAGCTGGAAGAACTCTGATATCTTTTTAGGGCTAAGAGGTGCCCATGGTTAGGTTTGAAACTTTTGCACATGCCACAATTATGTTCAAGTTCAAATATAAGGTATCTGTGCTTTAACATTTGCAAAAAAAAAAAAAAAAAGTTTTTAAATTTAATAGTTTACTGCAGAGGTTGTATTTACTTCGAAAAGCAATGAAATATCTAATTTGGCTGGGGTGCCCAAACTTTTGCATACAACTGTGTGTTAAGTACTAAATATAATAACGTTTCTGGATTCTGGAGGTAATCATTTGGTAAATATACTGTCCTCTAGGTGGTGTGTGGGCAGGACCACAGTTTATTCCTGACTGAAACAGGCTCTGTGTATGCCTGTGGCTGGGGGGCGGATGGACAGACAGGTCAGTGCCATTCATCTCCTCTCCCTTCCTCTTCTTTCCCTTTTACCGCCTTTTCTCAGAGGCTTTCATAGACAACTGCCCCGCTCAGGCTTGACCTCCTGTCCAGACCGGCCTATGATTGTGATTAAGCCAGTTGTTAGTGATAAGAAAAAAACAGGACTAACTCAGCTGTTATGTAACTCCTCAGGTCTGGGCCATCACAACAAGGCTGCATTGCCTGTCCGAGTTGGTGGTGATCTGGAAGGGGTCAAAGTTCAGCAGGTGAGCACGTATGGAGATTGCAGCCTGGCTGTATCCACAGAGGGTCACGTCTTTGGCTGGGGCAACTCGGAGTACCTGCAACTCGCCTCGGTCACAGAGACCACACAGGTACGATCGAAGCAAACAAGCAGCCTTTTAAAGATGCAGTTTGTATTGTTTAGAAGTTACTAGACCTGTAGTAATAATTATAAGGATACCTCCAACTTACAAATGAACTCTGCTCCCATCTATATCAGAGACAGTTTGTAAAGCATATCTAAGGAATAAAACATGACTGGGCATGCTGTTATAAGCAAAAAAAAATAAATACTGGTACCACCCTAATGTTGATTATTTCTCTATAACAGCACGTCCAAAGTGTTTTATTCCTCTTACACCACAACAGTTTACCAAAGATGACAATTTACTTATTAAACAACAATATCTGCAAAACAGGTTAGTTCCTGTTTCCTCATGAGTCTCCCTTTTCTCTGTCTTGAAGTTAATAAGATGAAAAAATAGAGCTTTTCATGCTAAAGAGAAAGTGTAAATCATGAAGTCCTCAGTCCTGAGGACTTTCCTGTGGTGGAAAACCTACTGACACTGGAGACTCCTTAAACGTTAAATAAACGTGTCCTTAAAGAAAACGTCACCATATCAACGATTACAGGTTTTTCCTTGAAAAATAATGTTTTTAAATCCGTTTACTAGCCTTAGGTTATGTAGCGTCCCTGTGTAAGCTGTTACATGGGATTTGGCAAATTCAACTCATGATTCAAGATTATGTTTCTCTTCCTGGAACACACCTCAAGTTTTCTCACAGTGTTTTGTTTGTTAACGTGAACTTGTGTTGCACCCGTCTGTCATTTCCCCACTTGTTTTGCAGATCAGCTCTCCACGGCTGCTTCCTCTGAAAGGAGTAGGTAAGGTGACGCAGGCGGCGTGTGGCGGAACTCAGGTCGCCATACTCAACGGTGAGCGCCGTGTCTTTGCATGGAAATGATGAATTTGTTTTGCTGCGCATTGTTAAGCTAATCAGCTGCATGCGTAATTGGAAAACGTGTTGATGTTCAAAGATGCCGCCATATCTTTCACTTGGTGTAGTATAAAAGATCTAGCCCGCTAGATTGTTTTGAATCCGCCAAAGTGATTTGTGTAGTACTTATACACACGTCATAGATATATCTCCGTATTGTATCCTGGCAAGTTTCCAGTTGCAATTAAAATAAAAAGTTGTGATCTCACTAGGCGTCCTGAAGTCTTGCTTGTTGCAGATGCATGATGAACCAAGCGATGTAACAGATGTTTGTTTGCAGAGGGTGGAGAAGTGTTTGTGTGGGGCTATGGAATCCTGGGAAAAGGGCCTAATCTGGCTGAGTCAGAGATCCCAGAGAAGGTGCCAGCGACTCTTTTTGGGAAGTCAGAGTTCAACCCGACGGTAAAAGTGTCTCACATCCGCTGCGGGCTCAGCCACTTTGCAGCCATCACAGGTGAGGCTTAGTGCTAGTGCTAGAGCTAGAGCTGTAGCATGTAGTCACAGTCGAGTGTTTGCAAAAGTTTGCATCCCCTTTGGTTTTTTTTTTGAGGGGAAAAAAATGTACCTCTGATTGGCAGTGTATCTATGGAAAAATACAAATAAAAGGTGTGCGTCCAAAAGTTTTTGGAGTTTGGAGACAGATATTACACAAGTTGTATAAGGAATAAAACATGACAGATGTGCTGTTATAGGAAAATAAGCAACAATGGTGTGGTGTAATGCGGCTTGACGAGATGCCGAGTTACTGTTACCACCCTGAAGTTTTTTAACAGCATGTCCTGACGTGTTTTATTCCTTTTATACCACAGCAATTTGCCAAAGATTACAATTTTTATTAACTGAAGATCATTGTGCTTTTTATCTGTTTATAGTTACTTTTAATGTTGTGTGATGTCCGCAAAACAAGTTAACACCTTTGTTATAACACCTGTAAACACTTTTTCTCTCACGTGAGGGGAGTAAGACCAAAAAAATGCAGACCTCCATCCTGAAAACTTAAAGGTGCAGCTTTGCCTCTGACTGGTACAAAGCGCTGACAATGGAGGCTCCTTCCAAAAATGCTAAATAAGTGTTTATTATTTCACCATATCGAGGATTACACATTTTTAATCGGTTTATGTGGAGCGTATACCAAACACAGCCCTGTATAAGTAGTTATTACAGAAACGATAACGTATTAGAAGGAGTGCAAGAAAAACATCTGTGACATTAAAAATCTTGTTGCTATGAATTCAGTTTATTTGTTGTCGTTGTTTTTATACTGATGATATGCAACTTTTTCTCAGTGTCAGATGTTTTAACTAAAATATGACCTCGTTCTTGTGATTCACCTTTTGGGATTTAGTTAGAGTGCTGATTATTTTTTCAGATCGTGGTGAACTGTTCGTCTGGGGTAAGAATGTGCGAGGATGTCTTGGCATCGGGAAACGTGATGACCAGTATTTTCCATGGCGGGTTCGTACGCTGCAGACCACAAACTTCTCACTCTTGTCCCGCTTAAACCTAATACGCTACACATGTGCTAGTGGAGAATGATTTGAAACGATTTATTTATGTACACAAATGTTGCTCAAGGTGACGCATGCATGGTTTTTGCAGGTGACTGTACCAGGTCATGTGGTGGACGTGGCATGTGGCGTGGATCATATGGTGGCGCTGGTCAAGTCTCTCATATGAGCTCAAGCTGTGTTAGACTTCACACTGCTTCCTTTTCTGAAGCTACCGAGCTCCAGGTTGAGCTTCTAAACCTTTTCCTGAGCACTCCTCAAGGAAGAGTGTATTTAATGTGAGTAGGACATGCAACACCTTGTGGATATGAAAAACTGTGACATCTGGAAATCCATGCACATTAAGTAAATGACTATTCAATACTGGGCCCTGATCTGTGACGTTAAGCTGCATGCAGATCTAAAACCAAGCTGGAATATTGACCTTTCTTCTTTTTTACGCCATTTATGATGTTATTTTGGAGTGATACATTTTTAAAAAAGGGTCTAGTATGTAAAGATCCATGAATGTGATGTGAGTGACGCAAGTCTCTTGTGTCAATGCAGAGAAACCCAACATCTGTTTCACTTGGCTTCCTTGTACAATGACTCAAGTCTGTTCTATAATAAACTTGTCTTAACATCGTTAAACATAACTGAGAAGCAGAGAAGTAGCCAACTGTGCATCCAAGCAAAGCTGATATTAAAGATGCGGTCAGCGATTTAAGTTTCGCTTCTCCTTGTATTTTGAGAGCTGGCAATAAAATATCGGAGAAAAACCTCCAGGCTGTGTGTAACAGGATTGGAAAAAAATAATAATAATAACAAAAACAATGAATAATAGACCACCAACATAGACACCAACCAATGAGAACAAGGAGGCATCTCTACTCTCGAACATTCAGAAAGCTCCCTAAATCATGCTAGCATAGGTGTTCTAGACAGCAGTTTTCAAAGAAACGCTAAGGGAAAAGGTCTATATTTGTTAAACGTAATGTTAGCGAAGTTCCTCCCTATAACATTCATTTGGCAATTTGTCCTCAGTACACTATAGGTAGCAATATCCTCTCTTAAACTGTAGTAAAATGATCAAAACAGAAATTGTTTACTTAACTGTTTTTGTCCACATGCAACCATTGCATTATCTGAAACATGAAGCAACTTAGCTAAGAAGGCTTAGCGCCGCTCACTTCAATCACTCAATGTCATATAATCCCTGAAAAGCTTGTTTCCTGATACATGTCATTACGATACACGTCCGTTTCCTTTATAAACCACACTGGCTTGTTAAAATTGTTTTTCTTAAAACATATTTTAGAAAAAATCTCTAGATGACCTGCATTCATGAAATTTTACATGTTCATTCCCATCCCTCATCAGAAGGATATCGTATCGTCCATGATACACCGGTACAATTCCTCCCCACGATAAGAATTTGTCATCCTGCGATACTGACGATATAGTTGATGACGTGTTTACGCGCCGCAACATGGGCATCTCACGTGTAGAACGAGAACAAACATGGCGGAAAGCGGAGTTCTAACCCTAGACAAGGAAAGAGAATTAATCCCCCCAAAAAAAGGAGCTTCCACCATAATATTGAAGTGGGATACAGAAGATCTGTGATTTGTAAAGTGTGTCAAAAACCCGTATCAACAAAGGGTGGAAACATCAAATTTGTTCCACCACCTCAAGCGAAAACACTGAACAGAATATGAGGAGAGCCAGGAGATAGTGTTGAACATACTATTTTCATATCGTCATTTATACCGTTACCGCAAAAAAATACCATGAAGTATCGTGATATAGTTTTAAGTCTATATCGCCCATCCTTATTGTAGTGGCTTGCCTTTAACGCTCAGCATAAAAAGGTTCATTATAAAATGCTTTATTTGTTCGGATAAGATCAACAGCACCATTAATAAAGCTGGAGGAGGAAAGCATGTCTAGATTTTCTGAAGCTAAGGTAAACTATTCAGCACAAAAGGAAGTGCATTTACTGAATGTTTGTGCTCACGGAGTAAAAACTGGGCCATATGGAGAACACTGCAGATGGAGCGGATGCAACCTCGTATACTAAATAAGCAAACCGGCTCTATACTGCACCGCTCGCGATTGCAGGACAATGTCAAACTGCACCATTTCCTAATGCAAACACATCCGAACCTGAAATGTGCTAATGCAGATAGAAAACAAAACACGCTTCACAGAACGGTCCTTTATAAATTCCCTTATAAAAGAGGCATAAAACTTTGAGCATATCAGGACAGCCATCTGCACTGGATCATGTGATCGCCGCCATCTTGATAGATTGCTGGTGAGAGTGAATTAAGGAGAAACAAACCAGCGTGACACGAATCTCGCAGTTGGCTGGCACTCCTCCATTTCTATGGCAACTCTGAACTCCATGGAAAGGAAAAATAAAAGCTTGAGCTGGGGAACGTGAAAAGCAGGCCAGGACAATTCATCACAAACACTCCAAGCTGGAAAAATAGCGTTTTCATTTCTTTAATGGTCAGAGAAGAAATAGGTCACCCTTTTATTTTTAACACTGATAAATACATGGTTTCTGCTAATCAGATCTAACAGGAAAAAAAAAAAAAAAGAAAAAAGAAAAAGCCTGTGGGAAAAAAAACATCCATTCGTGCGTTAAGACCAACAAATGTGACCCTTTTAAAAAGAGATTCCTTCCAAGGAGCAATTATTCTTCCCCACTTTTTTTTTCACATCAGTAAGAACAGTAAGATCTTTAGGAAAGACCTTAAATAAAGTGCAGACTGGGGTGAGAGAGTTGAAGGCCTAAACTAACGCCAGTGTCCTTAACACTTAGACCCCCAACTAACATTCAATGAAGGACTGTAATTCCTCACGTCTTGTCGTTTGAAAAATGCTGAACGGTAAAAACTTGATAAAGAAACTAAAGTATTGCGTGCCATTTCTTTCGCTTCCTTTAGAAGAAGACAGCTTCACACGTGAAAAGGGGGAAGAAAATGTCAAAAAATAGTGTACAGTAAATTGCACAATCCATTCTCTAGTTTTTCAGTTGAAATTAAAAATGAAGAAGTGATATAGTGACTACATTTTTCCCCCTCTATTCAGAAAAGCACAAGAGCCAGGTCAGCCGTGCTGTGTTTGATTACAATCTGATAAATCTCCGCCCAGGACTGACGCTGACTCGGAGCTGGAGCACAGAAACCCATTGATTGTAGTTTGGATACAAGAAAAACAACAACTTATTCATAACTCAGTGACTTGGCATTGAAAACGAGAACACAGGATTTAGGTGAAACGGGGGCAAATGAGAAAACCGGTTTCACAAACAGATGAAAAAAGCTTTTTTTTTTCTCATAAATTGAACTTGTGATCAATCCATATCACTAAAACAAATTGCACGCAAAAAAACAAACACACACTCGAGGAGTCAGTTTAGGCCTAAAGTGACTTGGCACAGTAAGATAAGAGGGATGGGGAATGAAATAAACGTTTATACAAAAACGTTTGTGGCGTACATTCTTGGCCTTCTGTTAAAGAGGACCGGTTGCTAATACATTGTGGTTATTTGCAGTGAATCAGGAATCGTATTGGTGAGGAGGAGTGGGAAAAAAACTATTCCCAGCCCACGTCTCAGTAGGCCTTGTTGTCATGGTGAAATGGGGTCTGGAGAAAGTTAAAAAAAAAAAAAAAAAAAAAAAAAAAAAAAAAGGGGGGGGGGGGGGGGGGGGGGGGGGGGGGAGGGGATAAGGAAGAGGGGGAGAAAGGAGAAAAATCTAACACTGCAGTCACACTAGCTGAGGGTCCCTGTAGAAAAGGATGCACTCTGGAGCAGGAGGCTGAGGGACAGGTATTGGCACAATCAGTCTAATGAAAGGGGGAGAGTGCAACTAAAGCAACCCAGCTAGCTCTCTCGCTCTCTCTCGCTCTCTCTCGCTCTCTCTCTCTCTCTCAAACACACACTCACACACACCTTTTCAGTCTCACCCCCAGCTCCCGTTACCACCACCACCCCCCACACCCCCTCCCAACAGCAGTCCTCACAAAGCTCTTGGCACTTTTGAAAATGATAATCTAGCAGGGACTCGGAGAGGCTCGCGTCCAATCTCACTGTCCTGTGCTCTCATTGGTCCTCAAGGCTCCGATCACACTCTGGATGTTCTCCTCTGGAACCTGCAGAAAACCAAGATGGCCGACTTTAGACATTTCCTATTCAAAGAACTCCGGTATTTCCTTTTAGGGGGGGGGGGGATTTTACCCCAGTTTCTTTCAATTTGGTCATTTGCTTATTCCCATGCAGATGACAGATGCCAACCGGGGAGGGTGTGTAGGCTAACACGTGGCTAACATCAGCCACCCAAACTTTTCAAACTGCTGCTCATGCTGAGTCACAGGGTAGTGTAACACACTCAGAGGAAAGTGCTATCTGCCCTCAAAAAAACAAACAAACAAACAAAAAAAAACACTTACCAGAGCATGGTCAAACTTGAAGGTGCTGATGTAGTAGGCTGGAATGTCAGCTGTCGCCAAAGGTTCAGATATTTGGGCCACAATCCCACATTCATCTGATGAGAAGACAAAAACGAATTATGCGGTTTGCATTCGCTATTCAAAAATCTGCTTTATATTTAGTCAGGGTTTTTCAGCAGGTCAGAGTAATTGGGGCTTTAGCTGAGTTGGTGAGAGATTTGCAGTTGTGTCTTAAAACTCACCAAATCCTAAAGGCTGTCCTCCGATGCGAACCATTTTCCAAAGCTCTCCTGAAGCGCTGGTAAAGAGGACATTGTTGGGGAACCTAGCAAAATAGACTGGAAGTCAGCACCAGACATGTAACACTGCAAGCCAAAAATATGAAACCACTTATTTATCAAAAACAAAAACTCATGATCATCATGATTCATCAAACCACTTAAGTTTTTGTGGACGACTCATGTGATTCTATGAAGGCCATTTTCTAATCAGATGCAAGTTTCCACATTCCAGTGCAGTCAAACCTCTCACTAGTGATGACACACACACACACACACTAACACACACACCTGCCCACCTGTACTAAGAATAATGGAGGTGAGAGACGGGCCTAACCTTCGAGTTGTCTGCTCGTCCATAACCAGGGAGATGTAGCCCTCGATCAGGGAGAAGGAGAAGAAGCGGATGTGTCCTGAATCCTCATTCTGTGCTCCTGCCTCCTTCCCTCTGTCATGAACAAAAGCACAGCAGGGAATCTCAATATTATGCAACAGACATCCAGTCTAAAGCGCAGCCTGCTTTTCTTACCGCAGTGCAGCGAGGTCAAGAGTTCAGCAAAATACTGAAATGAGACATGTACCAGAAGAGCAACTCTGCTGAGTGCTTCTTTCTCTTTCTCTAATAAGCGCAGTAATGTAAGTACAGGCTGTCTTTGAAGCTGATTGCTTGTACGTCAGTCAACAGGACTGACAAGAGCTTACACTGCGCAGTCTGTAATTAATTTGGCAGCGACGGGTTTGTTGCTCTGGCTGTGTAATCAAACACGCTGGACTTGAAATAACACAGAGAGAATGAGGTCAAAGTGCAGAATGTCAGCTTTAATTTGATTTACGTCTCTATCGGATGAGTCATATTGGAATTATAGCCATTTACTTACACGCTGCACTATGAGCAAGTGGGAATAAATATACAGAAGTTCAAATGCCAGATCATCTAGTTCAGCAAAGTGGACTTCCTTAAAAATTGACCACCCAAGTTCTTTCATACATATTCTCTAAAAGCAGTATGGGTACAGTGAGGTTGTTTTGTTCCTTCCCGTCTTACTATAAAGCTCTCTTTCAGAGTGCCACTCGTCTATCAGCGCTGCTCTCCTATCAGGCTAGCAGATGGCTCTCAGGGTCGGCCATATGTGAGAAGGCGAGGCTCTTACCCTCCTGAGTAGAACATGACGTCCATGAGCAGGGTGGCCACAGAGGGCAGTGTGTCTGGGTCTAGACTCGTCACGCAGAACATGTTACTGGGACTGGAGAGAGGGTGAATGATGGGACGTGGGACTGAGAGAGAGACAGAGACAGAGAGAAAGAGACAAAGATGGATGGAAAATGCTATCCAGGCATGCATAGGTTATCAGACAGCCAAGTGGGGGTCGTTGGTGCCGCAAATGAACTCTCATGTCAGCTCAAGCCCCTGTGCATGTAAAGAACTTCTTACCAAGTTTAGGCTTGACGAAACCGTTGGTGACTCCAGAGCAGTTGGCGGCTACCGTCTCTCCATTGACCACCCTGAGGAGGGTGAACTCGGAGGACAGCGTGTGCATGACCATGGGGAGATCCCTCTCTCGGACCTGGACACAGAGAAACAAACGCAAGAGAGATATACTTTAGAAAGTCCAAACAGGATTGACATATTGTAATTAACTGTAGTTAAACCACAGGGATGGGGATAATGTTCTTAATGAGAAAGAAACAAGACGTTGGGTTACCAAACTGGTGACCAAATTTGTTTGTTTGGACTGTATTTGCTCTCCTTTGCATATCGACATTGCTTGTTAGTGTACAAATTCCTGCATCATTACTCTTAAATAAGCAAAAATTAGCCTGCTAGCTGCCAAGGTGGATATTCATTCATTCATCTTCAGTAATGACTTTAACCTGGTCAGGGTCATGGATGGGGCACCAGTGCATCATAGGCACCACGCACACACATTTTCATACCTAGGGGCACTTAGAATCACCAAACCACCTACCATCATGTTTTTAGGAGATGGGAGGAAACCAGAGAACCTGGAGGAAACCAAAAGAACCCAAAGGTAACCAACACTACTTGGGGAGAACATGCAAAACTCAGACAATAGTCTGAGTTCAGGATTGACCTGGGGACCCTGGAGCTGTGATGCGGCAATATACACATGGCAACTCTCTGGCAACCAAAAGAACATAATTGTGGAGAAAAAGAACTTCCGAAGATGTTGTGTGGAGGCCTCACTCTCTGTGTTGCACAAATGGCAGGTGGACGAACATAGTGGGCGAACACACAAGCCTGTGATTAGAGCATTAACACTGCCAAATGCAGGCAGTATGGAGATTTGTAAGCTTGCCAAGATGTTTAAGCTTCTCATAACCCTTGTGAACTTTGTTTCACTAAGTCCTTACACTCCAGGGTCCCCGGTTCCATCCTGAGCTCGGATTACTTTCTGTATCTAGTTTCACATTTACCTCTGACGCTTTTATCCAATGTGAGACAGGGTACAACTGAGCACTTGAGGGTTAAGGTTCTCTGGTTTCCAAGTAAATTGCCCCTAGGTGTGAATGTGTGTGCATGGTGCCCTGAGATAGACTGGCGTTCTCTTCCAGGGTGTATCCCTACCTTGCACCCAGTGCTCCGGATCCCCTTACTGAAGATGTACTGAAGATGAATGAACAAAGTCTAATGATGGTTCTCAATAAATTTAGTACAAAAAAAAGAAGACAGTTGCACATGCCATGTTTGTTTCTGCTGGTACTACACTTGGGCAAGGTCTTGTCCTGAGACAGAATTTCCACCTGCCCTTAAGCTGGTTTTCATCCATGTTGTTCCTGTTGCAAGTGATGTCAAGAATGTCAACACAGTGAATGATCTGTTTTAATCTTACATACCAAGTCACGTGTCCAGAAATTTATTGGATTTGTGACACCAGTCCAGGTGGAATGCATGTGGGATTTTCTTTGTTGTTCAAAGTGTAGAAAACCTTTCCTATCAAATCTGAGCTGCTTGTCTGAACAAAGCTTCAGCTGTGTATCATCTCTCATCTTATCTCATTGGAAAATAGCTGGTGATTTAAATCAGGTGTATGAGATTAGAGAAAAACAAATTTGCGCAGGGCATGAGGGTACCATATCCGGGACTGAGAGCCATTAAATTAAACCAAGATAAAGGGATAATGTTAGTGTGGCTAACAATGAACTACGTTAGTGATGCTAGCTGTCCCTCACTGTTTACTGCAAAACACATTATATCAGATGTTTACACCCTACAGTCGTTTGCATAAAAAAAAAAAAAAAAAAAAAAAAAAAAAAAAAAAAAAAAAAAAAAAAAAAAAAAAAAAAAAAAAAAAAAAAAAAAAAAAAAAAAAAAAAAAAAAAAAAAAAAAAAAAAAAAAAAAAAGCACAATCACTTGGTATGAAAAGGCACTCAATAGTCCTACACTATGTTTAAAGGATTAGTTACACTGCTTTGACACAATTATTAGGTTCCTTGCTATGCTTCCGCCAGTGTTCCTGTAATCTGAGCTGTCAATTTAGTCAGCACATTCATATCAAGCATTCTGAGGAGTTACTAAACTTGACTGTGCAGTGAATTTCCAGTGAAGAGTGTCTCTGTTAAGGAAATAACAAGTGTCCACTCACCAGGCCTGTGTAAGTGAGAAACTCACACACACATTTGCATTTCAAACAACAGCAAAATCTCCCGAATGCATTACAGAGAAAAGAAGAAAAACACACTCAAGGATGTCTTGAGCAAACAGTTGGACTGAAATTCAAATATTTCCTACAGAGCCCATGCTAAACAGACTCAGTAGGCAGGGGGAGAGAGAGAGGAGAGGAAAAGAAGTTTCAAGGACAACCCCTGTGGATCTCCTTTCTGTACGGGCTATTTTGTCAGCATAGGAAAAGCAATACAATATCCCCGACGGCTACATCTGACTATCATTAACTTCTGAAAAGCAAATATTTCCAAGGGAAAAATAGTCACCCTGAACCTTTTTTTCCCATTTTGCAGTACAGAGCCTCACAAGAGAGATTGCAGTTCCACAAGCAATAGAAAACTAGGTCAGATCTGGGCTGCAGAAATATATAAACAAATACTAAAACAAGTGAGAAACATGGGCGTCGGTTTTGTCTCCCGGCCCCGATGAGTCAGATAAAGGGGTTCACTTGGGGCCAGCTCCCGAGGCTAGGACAGGCCCTGCTATTTATAAAACGCACACAAACCCCGGGGTGAGGAGCTGGAGAAGCAAAGGGGATCTGCACTGGCCCGAGTCAGAGAGGTGGATCAACAACAATCCCCCGAACCCCTCTTTAACAACCTTTCATTGCTCCCTCCCCCAAAAAGGCTGTGGGCCAGGAGAACGTTCCGGTGAATTCCAGCAAGAGGCCATGCTGATCCTCTTTACATAACCACCTCCAGATTACCATCGGCTTCGCCTTTTTTTATTTTCATAAACAGGTCCTGGAGAGCGTGCGGGCTGTGGGGGAGGGGGCATAGAAAGAGAGAGAGAGAGAGAGAGAGAGAGAGAGAGAATATAGCTGATAAGTGTGTGTGTGTGTGTGCGTGTGTGTGCAGGGAAAGGAGATTCACACAGTCGCTACACATAAAGAGAAAAATGTGCTGAGATGACAAGCACGAGCAGTTGTCATAGTGGACAAGTCTGGGTGTCTTGCTTTTTCTATTCTCCTAGCTCAATGGGCACTTGTTCCTTCTTCAACAATCAAATAAATTATAGCTGAGACATCAGCATATTTTCCCATGTAATATGCTTAAATTACAGATTTCATATGCATGGCAGGAAAAGGCTGCTCATTTTTCATAAAACAGTAAGGGATTGAGGAAAACACATCCCGGGACATGCCGCGTCTCAAACGGCGCACTTTGGCTAACTTCATAATGCAATGCTGTGTTCACGCTGGGGGATAAGTGTACATTACTATCCGAATAAAATACTACACCCACCAAAAAAATGAAGCGCTGTACACGTTACACTAATTGTCCGCAGTCTGCTTGATGTACCTGAGCCACCAGAGGGCACTGCGAGTTATATTTAGCTAAAAGGCTGCTATACCGCGGATTCAATCAAGGAGCAACAATTTAAAGCAGACATTTAAAACCTAAAATGGCTCCTTTTACTACCCTACAGAAATGAGGTACATGGTGTACATAGCCATTTGAGGCGCACTGGTTTGTTTTCTCTCTTCTGCCCAAAGTCAGACCATGAAGGCAATTAGTAATTAGTTAACTATGTTGTCTTAAATGAGGCAGAATGTTAAACCTCGGCAGTTCTGCAGTCCTCCAGGACTGGAGTCTGAAACCCCTGACCCGGACAATCCAATATTCTAGATGAAACATTTCAACTGTTCCGATCAAAACGCTGACCTCTACAATGAAGCACCTCTTTGCGTTCCCCTGTGTGCCTTTCAGCCGGGACTAGATGTCTATTCTACTGTGAAATGCACTGTGCAAGCAGAACTGTTAACAGTGAGAATATACAGCCCTGCATGCATTATGCATTGTGTATGCATAAACTGAAATAAGTTCGAAAAACATACTACGGCAGCTAAAAATCATGAAATGTTTTGGCAAAACGTTATACAGTTTTCTGGTGTTCAGTGAACCATGACGTAGATGCTGCCTTTGATACTGGTGTTTTTTTTTTTTAACGTTATACCACAGCATTCTCAAATTCTCGAATCTGATTGGTCAGGAGATGTTGATTAATTTTCTATAACAGCAGCTCTGACAATAGTTCCGGCTGCAAGGTTTATATTAAGGCGCTCGTTCTTATACTTTATCATTTCTACAGTAACGATTTACACCGGGACTTGTATGGTAATTGGATTAAAGAAAACGTGTGTAACTGTTGATATGGTGATGTTTTCCGTAAGGAGACACACATTTATCTAACTTTTATGGAAGAGTCTCCAGTTTTAGCACTTTGTAACAGTCAGATTTAAAGCTCTAACTTGGTAACATGACAAGCTACATTTTTTTGTCTTATTCACTTCAAGATAAAGAAGAAAAAAAAAGAGAGGCTGGTGAGCAAACGACTATTTATAGCTGTAATACTGAAAGTTAATTTGTTTTGCAGACATTCCACAACGTTAAACATAAGTATAAACAAAAAGACATCTTGTTCTTTAATAAATACTAAATTGTTTTCATTGCAAATTGCTGTGGTATAAGAGGAATAAAGCACTTCGAGGTGATAATGGTAACAATACACAACCCCACTGCTGATTATTTTCCTATAACAGCATGCCCCATTGTTTTATTCCTTACTTATTGCATTATTCGGATTTAAATTACACAAGAAAAACACTATAAACAAATATTTCATAAATGAAATGTTCCATAATATCCACTTTAATCAGTGTCAAAGTTCTTTGGCATGTACTCTATTTCTGGCTGGAAGAACATGAAGACTCAGCAGCCCTGCATTCCAATAAATTTAACACACCCCCGTTAATTTCCCCTCCTGACTCAGAAGTGTGTATCAGCTACAAAGCAGCCGCTTGTAAAAGACTGAGGAGTAGTAACAGGCAGAGATAATAGGGATAACAATAGTAATTAACAAACTATAGCTCAGCTTTGTTGATGTCTTGCTGCCTCATAACTTAGTGTCTTAGAAGCTCTTCTATCACTACGGGTCTCAGGGAGGAAACAGTCACGGTCTCGCTTTGAATGGGGCATAAATCATGGCTTGGCCAAGATAGCAACATGCGTTATCAGAATGTCAAAAGTTCATATTTTCTGCTGCCAGTTTTGTCCTGACTGGTTACTAAGTTGATACACTGGATTATAGGATATGTAGAAAAGCAAAAAAAATTGATATTCTCTGCTTTGGGGGGAAAAAAAATCTATCTACTTTCAGAATGTTTCTGAAAATTCATCTGCATTCTTTGCAAATGTGGACAATGCCTTCCTGTCTTCGAATACAGCCTGAGTAGGCAGCATTTTCCACTTTTTGGAATATTTGGCCGCATGATTTAGTGAAACTTGATTTAAATTCATCGAGTCAGATGTTTTTGAAGTTTCAAGGATTTCACTGCCTCTGGTATGTGAACCAGCTAACAGAAATAAAGGAAGTTTGTGCTGAAGTCAACAGCATTGTTGACTCCAATCCTCAAGCCTCTACGAGGAACCTAACTAACTTTAAATTTCACTGCAGCTCATAAAATGTTACAACAACCCTTAAGATGGCAACAGAGATTCCTCTAAGAGGAAACAGCAAGAAAATATTGACACTTGTTGGGGGGGAAAAAAAAAGTCAATGGCAAAGTTAGATTTGTACTTAAATAAAATGAGATATTTGTAGGAAATAGTGTAGCTCTGGAATTTCCTGTTAACTTTGCGACTCACCAGAATGAAGTCCGTTTGGTAGGTGGACAGCATGAAGACGGAGATGTTGTGGTCGGCCAGGGGGGCAATGACGGACTTGGCGATTTTGGTCACGCCGATTGGCTGAGAGCTGGTGGCGCTGCCGCCCCCCGACACCACATTGAGAGCTAACCATGTCGCGTCCGCTACGCTGAGATATTCCGACTCGGGCAGTTCTGAAAAAGAGGCAGAGGAGTCACTGAAGTGTAGCAGAGGCTCGAGGAGTTTAATACCTTTAACCTTTTGAATGAATGAGGTCAATAAGCCACCTAGAAGTACCGCACAGGAAATTATGGCTTTGTTCATCTCCACACCAACGAACAGCATTTTTAATAGATGTGGGTCATAACCTTTTTCATCATCAACGCGGTTAGAATACCTGCACCTGCTTCATGACCCACAGCCACCGGTATCCATAGTGACCCTAGCAACCCGGGTGTAATGACACACATTCACTCAGTCAACCACAAACCAAACGGGCCGACAGCTTGGCCTCGGTTAACCCGTAATGGAAGCGAAGTGGCTGATGAAGCAATATGTGGTCAAACATTGCCAGTGAGTAGAGGTGGGGGGGGGGATGTGTGATCTTTCTTTTCTGCCCATGAAGCTCGAGGACCTCCAAACGTACCTTTAAAGCCGTCTTCGTCAACTATGATGGTGTAATCCTCTGGGGTTTCGGTCAAACTGAAGAACTTGCATCTGTAGAGGAGGAAAGGGAGACAAATGTGTTTATATCTGGACGCACATCAAGTACAGAATTTCTGAAATGCATCGCCAATATTCTGGAACGCTATGATGGTGTGGTGAACCACACACAAACACACACAAAGAAAACTTGCTGAGTATGGGATCCGGGGTCCAAGCGTTCCCGTGCTATTATGAGAAAGCCAAGCACATACTACATCACTTTCAAAATCTCCAAATCGTTGACCCACTCTCACACTACACGTCTTTAATTGCTTGCGATCATTCGTTTGGTGGATGTAGGGTTGTGCACACAAACTACAGAAAAGGTGCACACACTACACAATCTTTGATAGCAGACAAGAGCACTGGATCCCAGAAAAATTCCGCTTTTCCATGGAAATAAATGTGAGAGTCTGTCATGTCACTGTGTGTACAGAAACAAGAAAAAAGAGACGGGAAAAAAGTGAAGCAAATACTGATTGGGAAGGATTGTCTGTTCTGCAAAGAGAACTGGAGGTATAGTGCAAAAAAAAAAGGAGCTATTTTTATACCGTCTTGTTTGTCTGTTTAGTTGTTGAGCCCCAAAATTAGTCGGCGACTGGGAAATCACACAGATCACACAACACGTGAGCACTTCTCTGTGATAATTACATACTAACAGCTCTTCTTTAACAACCATCCGGCCTCCTATACGAGGGAACTGTAAATTAGATCTATGGAGCAAAGTTTAATCATATAGTCTTAAAAAAAAAATAAAATGCTAAATGTTACTGCATTAACTGTGAAGTCTATTTTTACATTGCTCGAGAGATATTGCAAAACAGAACAGTATTTGAATACATTTGCCACATGACTCGGCCTATGCAAACAGAACCCGTCGCGCACACACACACACACACAAGTCAGGGTGCCAGGCACCTTTTTATGCCACTCGTAAAACCAGACCCAAGATACAGGGTGAGGGGAGTACTTATTTATGGCCTTTCAAATCAGCCCCCATATTATTTTTCCTCTCAGAAGGGGTGGAGGGGTATACCAGGAGGATTGTTGATTCTGGAGAGCAGGATCTTATCTGATGCTGCCAAAATAGGGCAGAATGTCTCAAAGGGGTTTTGTTAGCTGTTGGGAAGCTCTCACGGCGCACGACCAGGGCTTTTCAAAATCGCCCGAGGGGAAGCATTGTGTTGAGGAAAGGTGTTTACAGTCTAAAGTGAAAAGAAAAGCACCTGGTGTTGAGTAATTCTGTGCGTATATGGTCGCTTATGCATCAACAACACTGGTAAAATTTTCTCAATTTTCAAAATGTTAGAGGCAAGTAAGAGAGAGGCAGTGAACCTGCCGGCCTTTGAATCAGACAACTGGAGCAACAAATCTTCTCCTTTGTGACTCACATACATGACAACATGATAATCCAAAACCTAATTAAATAGGCTTATTCCTTTCGCTGCCTTAAAGGTAAAATCCAACCTGAATGCCTTGCAGTTTCATTTTTAAAATGAGCACGTGATCTTCCAAGATTTATTTTATTTTAACGATATTCTGAGTTGTCTCTTTTTAGTTCAAATCAACAACATGGTCTGTTTGCATTGTAAAGAGGTGCTACTTTGGGAGTTACACAGGGTTGAGGAGACCTTCCCGACTTTACACTCTGCTCAAATAGATCAGCTTCCATAAGCTTCAACATTCATGTCAATACTGCTGTCAAAGCCATCACACTCGTCATCTCAGACTGCTAACTAGATGTTGGCTGTCTCCACTACCCACTACTCCTACTCTGAATTTCACTGAAAAATGGTCAGTGAGAAAAGAAGCTTTCGCTCTTTGGTTTTCAGGAGCTAACACCTAAAAATGAGTGTTATCCCTTATGTTTGAGATCGTTTTTTTTTCCCTCCTATCAGACTAGCTAGCTAGAGATGTCTGCCTGTGACGTCGGAGCGACAAAACAACCACGAACTTCAAATGGAAACAACAGCATGAAAATACAGCACCAAGCAACAAATTATCGCCAGAATCGCTAAACACGTCACAAATATTTCAATATAAACATATTTAATGTTTCTGTTCTTTTAAATCCACCTAGAACTATAATTAACAACTACAATTACTAAGCAAAATGTCCGATTTGAAGTTTTTTGCCGATTATTTTATTTCTCAGTGAATTTTACGAAAGGGCCCTGGAACTGCATCTCACTTGTTGCTAAAATCCACCATGTTGCAGTGCATTGTGGGTGTGTATACACAACTCCAGAACCGTGAGACTCAAAAATTCAAAATCAAACAGTGCTTCAGTGCTGTGTACGAATAGATTGGGGCTCTTTTTCTTTTGTGTTACACTTCGCCCCCGGTGACACAGCTGAATTTCCCTTTTGATGACGTCAGTTAAAACAGTGAGGCAGCAAATTGCACGAGAGCCCACAACAGCATTCTGAACGGTAAGCTACTCTCGCCACACCCCTCCTCACACACTGGGCTGTCACCGCTCGCATTCGACACCACCGCGAGACACTTCGCAGAGAACGCAGAAAGCAAACAAACAAGCAAACACACACCATCTGCCAAGGCAGGTATGCGGAATTATTCAGTCTTAAAAAACAGGAGAAAGGGTCTTTCAGAGGAAGTTATGTTCTATCATGTTATTATGCTATACCAAAAAGCCACTGAAAACACACCCCAGAGCCTGCGGAGCAAAAAAAAAAAAAAAGAGCCGACACAATAGTCGACTCTGAAGACACACTGTTCACAGCTAGATACAAGACCACAAGCTGCATTTGCTGGCAGAAGGAATTCGAAAACAAGTCTCCCTTCTTGCTCGAGCTTGTTTTTAATAGCCTTTTCCTGTGACAGAAGAGGAACTCGCAAATTTACATCTCTCAATGTCTGTCAGCTGCTGTCTCTTTCTCAGACACTAGTGTGTATCAGGAACGGAGAATTTTATTTTCAATTCCCTTTTGTTTTCTAGAAGGGATGTTTGCTTTTTCCCTTGAATGATATCATCATCATGGTAGGAATGGGATTGAAATGGAATAAAAACATAAATAAACAAAAACGCTATGATCTTGCTGGACAAATTGTGCAAAAGGGTTACGCTTCTTGAAATAAAAAAAAATAATCAGTATGTAGCTCTGGCCACATGGAATCCACCAAGTGCTGATAGGACTGATCCATAAACAAACAAGGACAGAGGACCAGAGTGATGTACTATCTTGAAAGACTCGGTATCTCAACCTCATATCACCTCCAGATAAATACTAAATCTCATCAAGACTCTCACACACACACACACACACAGAGCCCAAGTTCCGTTTCCATGGGCTGCCTGATAACATCCAATCACTGAAATACCAGCAGGTTTGTTCATCGAAGGATTGGGACAGAGAACGATTTCAGTGTCCAAGGCCTGGCTTAATCTGCATTCAGAATCGAAAAGGAAAAAAAACCTTGGGCCCATTATGCATTAGCTGAGTGACTAACAGGACTGTATTACTTGGAGCTGGGGAGCCTTTAACTCCACCTACGCTCACTTTAAAAGGGCTCATTAGGGCTCCGGCTCACGCCTCGCTACATCCAGGAGAGGAGATGGCCTCCAGGACCGTGTGTCCGCAAACACAACGAGAAGGCAGTAAACAGTACGGATGCACAGAATCTTCTGCAGAGAAGCAGCGAATCAGTGTGAAGCAGATTTAAAGCCTGATAAGCCGAGGGCCACTACACGCTGCTGCATGCCACTGTTAAATGATGTCCACACTATTAAATGTTCAAATCAGTAGGACTGGAGGTCGAGCTGGCTGAAGTGAAGACCTAATGACGATAAATTACGCCACGATACACTTTTTGAGCGCATCAGAATGTTTACAACACTCATCAGTTTTGACTCAACTGTCTAAACGGTATCTGACTGGGTGTACAAATCATTCATTTTAATTTTTTTTTTTGGTCCTTGGACAGTTATGGCTGGGGATGAAACACATGATGTAATTTAAGGTTAATTCTAACTCACTCATTTAAAAAAAAAAAAAAGAAAAAGAAAAAGAAAAAGCATGAGTTGTCATTTTTTCCCCCATGCTTATTTATAGCCATCAATATATAAATCAATACACACATCTAAAATGCCTGAACTAAACACACAGCCAGAATTAGAAATGATCAGTAATACATAAATGATGATTAAAATATAAAACAGGGTTTCTAGCTGAGCTTGTGTCTGGGGTGAGGGTTGGGATGATTGACATTTTAATGCATCGATATCAACCTTCTTTCTGAATCTCAGTACTTCAAGAAGGTTAAACACTTAACACAGATCTGTTAAAAACAGTGAGGATGTTACTTCAACCTGAGCAAAACTGAATATTGTGATGCATAATGAAAATAGTTAGGTATTATGAGATACAGTATGTTTTTGCCATATCACCCACAATGACTATGTAGCTTGATATAAAATTATCATATAATTTGATCATGCTATTGTATATATAAGACCTATGTGTATAAAACACTTTGCGGCATTCTGCTTTAGGAAAATAATCAACAACAGGGTGGTTATCTCGACACCAATAACAGCATGTCCCGAGGCATTTTATTCCTCTTATACAACAGCAGTTTGTCAACGATTATCATTTTTTATTTATTAAACAACACATTGTACTTTTAACCATTTATAGTTACACTTCAATGTTGTGGAACATCCGTGAGACAACTGAGTTCCTGCTATCACTTAAGTCGCTTCACCACCACCAGTATCTCACTCTCTCTCTCTCTCTCTCTCTCTCTCTTTTCTCCCAAAATAACACAGTGACACTGGAGACTCCTTCCTAGAAATGTTAAACAAACAGCTCCTCACAGAAAACTTCCCCATATCAATGACTAATAATAATCTGTTCCTTATTAGCCTGAGAGCAGAGGCGTCCCTGTGAACGAGCTGTTACTATAGAAACCTATTAGAATTAGAAAGTTATTATTATAAACTTGTGGCTAACGTTAGTGTCAGACTTGGTGTTGTACAAAATGAATCGAGTATTCTACAACGCTGTGGTATAAATTTCATTACTTAAAAATAGCTTGCAACTGGCGAGCAGAATTATGGGATCGACTTCTCTGGGAAAGATATACGTGATGGCTGGGCAAAAAAAGAATGATAAGGAATGTTATATGGTTAACAGAGATTATTCAAGGATCCCAGACATCGCTCGATAAAACAGCGTGAGGAGGTGATGATAATATTATCACAATATATCATGCCACTGATGATCGGTGCAGGAAGTTAGGTGGAGGAAGAAAGGAAGGAAGGAAAGAAGGAAGGATGGAAGGTAGAGGAAGGAAAGGATGGAAGGTAGAGGAAGGAAAGGAAAGAAGGTAGAGGAAGGAAAGAATGATGGAAGGAAGGAAGGTAGAGGAAAGAAAGGAAGGAAGGTAGAGGAAGGAAAGAATGAAGGAAGGAAGGTAGAGGAAGGACAGGAAGGAAGGTGGAGGAAGGAAAGAATGAAGGAAGGAAGGTAGAGGAAGGAAGGAAGGTAGAGGAAGGAAAGAAGGAAGGTAGAGGAAGGTAGAGGAAGGAAAGAAGGAAGGTAGAGGAAGGTGGAGGAAGGAAAGAAGGAAGGTGGAGGAAGTGGAGGAAGGAAAGAAGGAAGGAAGTAAGGTAGAGGAAGGAAAGAATGAAGGAAGGAAGGTAGAGGAAGGAAAGAAGGTGGAGGAAGGAAAGGAAGGAAGGTAGAGGAAGGAAAGATTGAAGGAAGGAAAGAATGAAGGAAGGAAAGTAGAGGAGGGAAAGAAGAAAGGGAGGAAGGTGGATGAAGGAAAGGAAGGAAGGAAGGTAGAGGAAGGAAAGAAGGAGGGTAGAGGAAGGAAAGAATGAAGGAAGGAAGGTAGAGGAAGGAAAGTAGAGGAAGGAAAGAAGAAAGGGAGGAAGGTGGATGAAGGAAAGGAAGGAGGGTAGAGGAAGGAAAGAAGGAAGGAAGGTAGAGGAAGGAAAGGAAGGAAGGTAGAGGAAGGAAAGAAAGAAAGAAGGAAGGAAGGAAGGTAGAGGAAGGAAAGAAGGAAGGAAGAGGAAGGGAGGAAGGTAGACGAAGGTGCACCAAACACCTCTAGAGCTATCTTTTTTTCCCCACTCCTGCTTCTTTTTTTCTCTTTTTCACTGCAGTTGTTTACAGCTTTCCGGCAGCCATGCAGCACAGAGGAAGGGTAGACATGGTGCAGGGGAATAATGTAGAACCGGGGCTTTAAGGAGGAAAATAAACCTGAGATTGACACAATGACGAATCTGCTAATGCGTGATCACCCAATGAAGAGTTCAAATCAAAAGCTCAAACGAAGGCGTGCTGAATATGAAGAGAAAAAAAGAAATGAAAGCAGCACTGTTTTTTTTTTTTAACGGAGGGGGAAAATAACACAAGCTGCACGCCTGCCACACACACACACACACACACACACTCACACACACCCCTTTAACATGCTAGTTCATTAATATGAAATAGAGGAAGAAGAGAGAGGGGAATAATAACAAAACAAAACCAGGTTGATGCAGCAGGAATTACTGTTTTATTCACTGACAATGCAGCAGGAGAAGGAAGAAGTTTGGGGATGGAAGGGTAAAAATTGTGTGTGTGTGTGTGTGTGTGTGTGTGTGTGAAACAGAGAGAGAGAGAGAGAGATACACAGCTAGCTGTTTAGCACACTGGCCTAAAGCCACTCAGGATGCGATTATACAAACAATTTCCATGTTTTTGCGCGTTGACATTCATTTCGACGACACACACACTCTCACACACTCTCTCTCTGTCTCTCTCTCTCTCTCTCTCACACACACACACACATACACACACTACTCACCTTGTTTTTGAAGGCAGGAAAGCGAGTTTAATTAATCCGTGAGTGCAAATCTGGATGCCTTCTTTTGCTATACTGGCTACTTTCAGGCTGTGCTCTAAAATGTGCAGTTCCATCTTTTGCGTCTTCTCATTTGGGGCACAGCTAAAACAGATAAACGACTATTCTACTTGTGTGTGTGTGTACATATAGACGTAGATATAGATATAAAAAAGGCAACGAAAAAAAAATACTAAATAAATAAATAAATAAATAACTCGAGCTGTAAGCAAAATGGAACGGGTTTAATAAGAACCTTCAAACGGAGCGGAAGAAAAAAAAAATAAGGGAAAGTTGTGCACTGAAAGGAGAAAGAATAGAAAAAGAGAGAGAGAGAGAAAGACGGAGAAGCAAGGGTGAAATAAAAAAGCAAAGCACAACGAGGTAAAAAACGGGAAAGGGAGAAAAGAGAGGACTGTCTGCCTCCCCCCGTGTTTCCACTCCAGCGGGGATTGGAACAGTCCGGCAGCTGGCTGCACTGAAACAAACAACCTGTCACTCAAACGCAAGAGGGGCGTGGCCACAGCCAGGAGCGCTGCATGAAGGGAAGCGTAGTTCAGCCCCGTAAACTGTAACTCACCATAAAGTTCTACCTTTTGTGGTTTGTAGACATCTGACTGTCACACTCATACGTTTTCCACATTGACTTTTGGTTATATAGTGTAGCTGTAATGCTTTTAGGAAACAACCTAAACAATGTATTCATTAAAGCATCAGTGAAATCTCTGAGCAGTCTTGCTAACTAGTTTTTAGTCTAAGCTCCTCCCACTTTTGGAACTTTGCGTAGCTACGTGGAAATGGGGTTTGTGACGTAAGGAATAAAACATGACTGGACATGTTGTGACATGCCTTTTCCTGTAACTGCACATGTTTTATTCCTGTTATACCACAGCCATTTGTCAACGACTACATGTTTTTTTTTTTAAGTAATTAAAAAATGACACTTCATCCTTTTTTCTTTTATTTCTTCATTCTTACATTTAATGTTGTGGAATGCCCGAGAAACAAGTTAAATCCTGTTGTCACTCCAGCAACCTTGCGTGACGTTAATAAGACAAACAAGTAGAGCTTACAATGATAATTCCACATAAATATTACGAACAATCGACCAACCTCTCGTTCTTGAGATGCCGTGCTAACGAGAATCTCAGACGGACGGACAACCTGAAAACATTACAAAATAACTCAAGTGTCTGAAAACATACTGAGACTGGAGACTCCTTCCATAGACATTCAGTCACCATATCAACAACTGTTACATAACAGCACATATTTAAAATTAATGTATAATTTACGCTTAGATTATGTGGTGCGTCCACCATGTGTCAGTTGTTACTATAGAAACGATAACGTACTATAATGCGCACATTAATCTAAACCTGTGGTTTGAATTCCAGCCGGAACTACAACCAGAAAATGAACCAACTACAACTCCTCCTGACTAATAGAAGGTTTAAGCCTAATTCTCAAAAGCATCAAATTAGAGCTTTAAATTCCTGAACTTTCCAATAATAAAACTCAAACCACTTCCATTGTGTTCAGATGTAGATTTTCTTTCCAATGGAATCTATTATAATCTGCATTTTCCTAATTTTATTAGAATTGCAGTTACATTGAAGTGCACGGTATTTATATGTGTACTTATATTTGTATATTAATACTGTATATTTAACCAATATTTATGTTTATATTATTAAATATAAATATATACTAACTTATAACAGCTATACCAACTTCTTCAGATGATATCTAGGATAACCTGATGAGTCTTTATTATCTTTTTCCAATGCTTACTTTTGCATTGATTGCATCACTTTTTGGTTTTCTGAACTTCTTTGTATTTACCGTTTACTCACTTAGGTGTGAATTGTCCTTTTTGTTAGTGCCTGAGTAGTCTAGGCATCCTACGCTCCTCCCATGTCTCCCAGAACATCTGATATCTTTTGTCCACTTTTCTGGCCACGAGCTTCAGAATCTTCTTGCAATCTGATTGGCTCTCCATGACACAATGAGCTTTTCATCTTTCATCTTTTTTCATTTTTAAAAGGTTTGGAAGGGCCTTCATAAGGACAGCCGTATGAAGCAGTGAGCAGTAAGTAAATGAGATAATCAATGCGGGGAAAGCTGTCAAGAGGCAGTCAAACAGCCTCTTTATGTGAAAGTAGATGGTTCTTGGCCATGAAACGAACCAGAATTTCTAGCTAATGCTAGTCTGGCACTTTCACAGCTTTCAGGTTACAGATCCTTACAGATTCCCTACATACTTCTACTGTTTTTGTTAGTCACTGTGGCATCTACCAAATGACCCAAAGTAAACGTAAATCGTAATCTCCACCACTGTAACCTCGTTTTTAAAAAATTAGACTTACTGTTCTCCAATTTGAGAGCCACATGTAGTAGGAAACCATACATTTTTCCAAATAAGTAGTCATTAGGTATTAATTCCTTGCATTTATTTTATAACCAAGGACACTCTTTTGCCTTGAATTGTCATTGCTAGATTATCAATCCTTTGATGAAACTCTGCAGAGTATTACTTTATGAAAAACATACACAAACAAGGCATAATGATGTCCAACATTACTGATTTAATTCCCAGTTCTGACCATCATGTCACTGTTAAAAAGGAAGGCAGTAGTTTAATAATTCACAGGTCATGTCAGGCTGGTAATCAGGCTTTTTGCCACACAGGGTCGTAAACACAGGCCTTCTTTGTGTGCAGCAGTGATAAGATCCTGGGGCCAATTTGATCTCCCAAACAAGCTAAATCATGCATCGGATCGGTTCAAAGGACAGCCGTCCGTTTAGCTTGAAACACTGTCACTGTCTCGGCTTATGGGATTTCAGGCCTTCACATCCACTGATGTTACGTAATGACCAGCAAGTAGCTGATGCTATTTAGGCTCATGTGCTTGGCATGTTGTACCTGGAAAGAGTCCACAGTTAACTTGAATTTATTTAAATAGATTCGAGGAGTGGGCTTCTCACTATGATAAGCCTTGAGTACTGAGAACAGGCTGCTGGAAAGGGGGGGTTCAGAAAATTCACACCTCAGTGCTTTTTAAAGAGCAGAGACAAGCCTAGAAGATTAAGCAACATGTCATTTATTAGTGTCCATTAACATGGAGAATACTGAGCAACACTATTACTGTCCAATAACCGAGCTAAAGTAAAGCTTAATCATTAGTCTAGTATGCAATATAATTTTAAAAGCCCTCTTATTGAGCCAGCATTCTTCGAAGATCAGGCCTCAGTGGGATCCAGACATGTTCCTGGCACCTAAACACATGTTCCTTCGACTAATGAGCATAAAGCTCGATCATTACATTCCACATTTCCTGAACTCGCACTGCTGGAGCCAGAGCTGGAGCGAACACAAATCAGCAGACTGTAAAACACAAGACCTTTCACTCAGCAAGAACCCGAGTGCAAAAACAAGAGTCAAGGACAACCCTTCAGCATTTATTTTTTATTGTTTGAGGTTGCACCTTCAGTATGAGAGCGAAAACAGCAAGCAAAAAAAAAAAAAAAAAAAAAAAAAAAAAA
>CM040480.1:13993246-14069656 GCA_022758105.1 Pangasianodon gigas
ATCCTTAAGATTAGGAAATGAACATAGTATAAGAAATGAATATATGCGACAGAGCACATTCAAGTGAGCAAGCAATTAGGCTTTTATCAACTTTAATATGAGCTTCAGATTTCAACAACGAAAGCAAAAAGAAAAAAAAAAGATGGCATTAGGTGAGGTTCATGATTCACTCTTTACTGTCAGTTCAAATCATAGCTAAACTGCACCGGCCCGTATGCCTTGATGCCAGTTACACCTCCTTTTTAATTTCCATTGCTCAGCACATTTGCTTTGGTCTGAAATAAAACCGACTGGAGCGTCTGAAACAGCAGCACTTTCAGCCAAACAAACAGGCTTTGAAGGGGGAAAAAAAAAGGAGCACTGAAAGCTGTGCTCCATGAAGAGAATCCTTTAATCTGCGTCCCATGACCCGTGGGAAACGCCGAGAGCTGAGTCTCCGCTTGGCAGAAACGCTTCCATCTTAATGCTGCTTAAGTGCTCTCTGTATTCCTGTGATCATACGGGTGACGCACGAGGAGCTCAGCGTTTATGTGCCGTGACGCTTTCTATAAACACCTACAAGCATGCAGGCTCCTGTTTTAATCATGTCATCGACTAGCGCACTCGGTCATCTGCCTAGATATTGCTGTTTTTAAGCGAGATCTTTAACAAGATCAAAATGGGGGTAAAGGGTTAGACAGTGTCGTACAATTATACCTCAATTAACAAGTAGATGTGACACGTGCACATCGCAGCATGTCTAACTTCCTACAATGAACCAAATCCATAGCGAACAGCTGAAACTAGGCAGGGCGGCATTGCAGTATTCGCAGAGGGCCACGTGTTGCGCAAGACGCCATAAAAGGAACAAAACACGAGACGACACGAGACAGAAGGGCGAAGCTGCGCTGTTTACTAAAGAGAGTTCCTCTGGTAAATAAGAGGAAGTTAGTACATATTAACCACAGGGACAAATAATGGAGTTACAAATACAATGGGATTCAAATAAGCTTTCATTTTTACATTATATAACTTAAAAAAAATATTCAGGCCTACACATCATATCTCAAATACTTTTACTGGAAACAAGCATTACACAGAGCGCCACTCAGACCTCCTTTTGTTCATCAGCAGACTTTCTGGTTGATCTGTTGAACTGGAAAAAGAAGAAAAAAACAAATTGGATGAGATCATAAAAGGGAGTAACATGAGCACTAAAGTCACAAATTAGTTTTGGGACCGGCCTTGTGTGTCACAATAAGTGATAGTTAAAAAAAAATAAAATAAATTGTATTAAACTAGGAGCATTTTAGGTCATCTTTTATACCCGTTATTTTATAGATACAGACGTCAGTGTGTTCTAATAAAGCTAATGAATGATTATACTCTAATCTCTGGTGCAGCCATAGAGCAGGACTACAGTCATGAGCATTGGCCCAGCAATAAAAATATATTTTGACGATTATTGACCATCATGAGAATGAAATGTTGCCCTTTGGACAGCAGGCATCTCATCAACCCAAAACACCTGCATTGTATCTTGCAGGGCTCTGATGTGGGATCACGGCGTTAAGGATCGCCAGTGGTGCTACGTGGCTGACCCCCTTTGAAAAGTGATCCGTGTGATGCTTCGAGAGCGTCTCACCTGTTCATTTCGGAGAATCCTACAGCCATGACAGGATGCAGCGAATTCAAAAACCTGTCAAAAAAAAAAATCCACGAAAAAAATCCTAATTTTAATGTTACAATCATAAAAACAAAACGAACAGCCGCACGTTTTAAACGTGTTCCCGGTGGATCACACCAGTTCTCCTGAAGCGATCCACTGGGATGGGATATGCTTTCCGGTCATGTCCACAGCAAGTCGAGAACTCTGCCTCCCGAGAGCTTTGGTATATGACCGATTAAATAACACACACAACTGTAAAGACGGATATTGAAAAAAAAGAGTCACCTGACTTGGATTCCTGAATCCAGCAGCTCTGATGTTCATTATTCAGTCCTCTCAGGATGGACCTGCAACCAATAAATTACACATCAGCTCAACAAATCCCTTCACACACTGACTAGTGCAGGACAAGGCTGGAGGTTAGAGCTGTGGCTGAATTCTGACACAGCATACCACAAGTGCTCATGTGTGTGTGTGCTGACTAAAGCCTGACCGCACCGCCTCACATGAGTGTGAAATACGGCAGCCGCAAAAAATAACGGCAACAAAACAAGAGGGTTTCGCAAACAAGTCCACGTAAATTAGTGTTCATTTAGTATTATGCTGAAATGAACCACATTATACCCAGGGCTCTGGGTGAAAATATTGGCACCCACAAATTAGCCAGCACAAACATTATTTAACATTCAGGACTGTTTGTCACTCATGGAATAAACACTTGCTCATAAATTATTCCTTGGCACGTTTGGTGCATTTAAACTAACAACTTTACTGATGATCAACTAGGGTTTATAGTTTCTTCATATTAACTAATATAGCAACATTTAAGGCATCTGAAACCGTACTGACGGTTCATTTTAAGTACATCCTATTTAAAATAGTTAAAAAACAGAAGCATTTTAACATGAGTGTTCAGTAATACTTGAGCGCAATTTATTGATTTGAAGATTGACAATGTCCCCCCCCCCAACTTTCCACCCAAGATTCCAGTTAACTATTGGAGGTATCATAATAACTTTGGTAAAGATGGATTGTGGTTTACACCACTTAAGAAAAAAAAAGAAAATAAAACTTGGCTAAGATTCTCTGAGATCTAACTCAAAACAACTACAAATCAAGAAATCAACATTTAGTCAAAATGCTCACTGGAGAAATAAATACCGAAATATAACCACATTATGATCTTATGATAACTGCTGGCTTTTTCTTGCCAACCTCAAATGAGTCACGACTGTTCATGCTTCTTGTTAACCATCGAGAGTTCACCAGTATTTCTTAACATGTTGGAACACACATCCTAGCCTTGAATTGCATCAGCACAAGGCAGCAAATCCCTCACAATACCCGATATTTATGGCTGGTTTAATTTAGTGAAATGCTCGATCAGTAGAGTAAAGTTATTTGCTTACTGAAGCGACACAGGAAGTAGGTGTGAAAGCTGGATGGAAGGATGGATGTGTGTACTTACCCATCATTAAGCGGCGCCATTTGCATCACTAGCATCATTGAGGGTCTCTCAGCATTCCTACAGGACAGAAATTTCAATTTAATTCAACTGCATGTGATCAAAACAAATCTAGGCAGTTAATCTTCTAGTGTGGCGTGTCTCGGCACCATCCGGGACCCAATGCGCGAAGGCTATGAGGTCCATGGCGGAAGGTATTCGAGTTGCTCTTGCACTGCCATTTGAACAATCCAGTCAGATATACAACTGGATGCAGATACCACACAGTGCTGGAACTAAACGCAGCCCGTAGTTCATATGGAAATACAGGCACAACACTCACCGGTGCTGGGACGAGAGCGCCCTCGTGTGGACACCACAGCTGCAACAAGAACAGCAAGCACAGTGTGTTACAACAACTTTTACTCTCTTGAACACTAAAGTCTCCCAATATTTACATATCCAAATGAACATATATCCATTAGAAGGCTTAATACTAGTGGCAAGTAATTTGCGTGGATGTAGGAAAAGGGCTCTGAATACATTTATGCTATTTCTGTTACGCTCATTTTTAATTCAGCACGGGTCCCACAAACGACTTCATCTAAATGCTTCACTTCCAGCTCCTTAATTAAGAATCTAAAATAGTAATCCATTCTGTCTACACCTTTTGATATACTCTATGTAATGTTCATATAGAGTGAAAAAGCTGTTAGTGACTGAAAGCCTACAGCTTTAAATACATAATGCACTGATTAATATTAATTGAAATGGCCTATAACCTGTGAAAGCCTAATATAAGGGACAAGAAAATATTAATGCAGATATAAAATGGATTCCCTTTGCATTTGTCCTCATGTTACAAGTGCACAGTGTAAACGTTTGTCCTGCAGCGTTTGCCCACAGAGTTAATGGCAGTAACACTATGGGTAAAGCTATACTACAGTGTTCATCTTTGAGGCATTTCCAACGACACGGCTCTACTGTGAGGGGCCAGTCGGGATAGACCTCAGGAATACATGGGGGGAGGAAAAAGAAAAAAAACTACAGCTTAGTTACCGTTGGGAGATCAGCACTGCATGCAGCATGAACGTCTTCCTGAAGGTGGCAGGCCTGCATCACGTAGACGGATCTAGAAAACAATACTGCAATAAGCAAGCAGTTTCTAAACATCTGTTAAAGCTTCCTTTACGAAAAAAAGAAAAAAAAAAAGGGATGAGGTGTTCAGAGAGGCTAATTTCTTTCATGGGCATAAGAGCAGTTGAACATTAAAAAGCCAATCATCATGACAAGAAAATCTTAAAAAAAAAAAAAAAAAATTATATATAAAGTGAGTTTTACCTCAAGTTCAGCCTCTATCCAAAACCTGAAGAAACAAAACAAAAAGGTCAGTACAGGTTTGAGTTTATCCAGAGTTTAATAAGCAAGATGTCCATTCCCGTAAGTAGCACTGCTATCATTTGAGCACAGCAGTGAGTTGCAAGAGAACAGAGTTGTACTCTTCGCACTGTACTAGTTCCTAAGCCCACCATCACTAGGCCGTGACTAGGACTGTGCATGTCGAGAAATCTAGTAGGAGAAATGAATTACTTGCCATTTTGAAGCTCCAGTGATCCAGGAAAGCATGCACATCCAGGCATCCTGAAGAGAGAGAGAGAGAGATATAAGGTGTAAATACATGCACATCTGATGATGTTTCAATGATCAGAGAAGAGCAGGATGGTGGTAGAGATATCCCAGGCCTCATTGTCACCTCAGCAATCAATGGTGCAGAGATGAAAGCAAACCTGGACATTATGTAGCCATGCAACCAGTGGAACTGATCCATGACACAGGAGAAATTCCAGTTTATGGATGATTTAACATGGCTTTTATACAGGGAGAGGAAGGAGAGCTGCAGCGCATGCGCACGAACATGAACGTGCACGTGCAACATGGCGCTGCCTGACTAGCTTAGCTAATCAACTCCAAATCATATCAGATGTTTGAGAAATGCGCCATAGTGCTCATGAACAGAAAAAAAAACCACATAAGATATGATGATACCAAGATTTAAAGAGTTCCTGCAAAGTTCATTCCGACCTAATTAATTTATACTCCAAGCTGTTTAGCATCAGCACGTGGCGCAGGTTTATATACAAAAATATCATAGTAGTGCCTTAAATATGTCGTTAAAACTGCTCCTACATATCTAAACAGAGCTTACAGCCTCAGAATATAGTGAGTTAAACGCTAAAACATAGATATTTACCCACTTAAAAGCGCCATGTCCATGTCAGTCAGGCACAGCTCACAGCCAGCCGAAAGAAAGAGACCGGAAGAGCTTCAGCCTAAAGGGTATATTATACACCGGCACTATCTCCCACCCACTTCCAGAGAAACCCCGCCCCCTGTATTAGGCTCTTGCTTCGTGATTGGCTAGTAGGTCATACTCCTAAACAAGACACCGACAGTATCCAATAGGAGAGCATTTTATGAGCACGAGCTGACAACTATTGTAGCGAAGGGGGCGGGATTTATCGCACAAATAGGCGGAAAAGTAGGTCGCTAGAAAACTTTACGACAGGGTTTTACGACAGGTTCAACCAAGCTAGTTTATGTAGAAAAAGCACATTAATTTGAAAAACAAAACAAAACAAAAATGAATAAAATAATAATAATAATAATAATAATAATAATAATAATAATAATAATAATAATAATAATAATTTATTATTTTATTAATATTTTATTCATAGATATTTTCCTACTCAAACTGTTATTTGGATGATTGTGTTTATTTTTATTTGATTTATTATTCTTTAAATAAACATTACTAAAAAAAATGTTTATTTCCATTGAGACATATCCATGTTTGCACATTTGATCCTATTCAGGCGTTGAACACTGAACACTTGATTATCTGAGAAGAATGTTAATACCAGATGTGAATGAAGCTCAAGAGATGAGGCGTAAGGTTTAGGGGTGATGCACACTTTTAGGATTTAATTCTATGTGTTTCCAAACCATCACTAATTTAGCTATAACTGTAACTAGAGGAGCTAAATTCCTCCTTTTCTCTCGGAGGTCTGGTCATTGTGCTGGCCGTCATGGCGGATGCGATGCTGCATGCTTCTCATCACTGGTGCTCTGTTAGTGGGAACATTTCTGATTTTCTTCACAGCTGATTCCATCATGCTGATTTACTCACAAGCTTGCGAATCCTGCAGGTGAGACAATTAACAACTGAGTGAATAAAGTGTCTGCTCTCTCAGTCTCAGGCATTTACCAGTGTTCCCAGAAAAACATGAACACACTCGGAGACCTCAGTCTTCTATCCAAGTTGTCAGATTTCCTTCAGGTGAAGGAGACCTGGCTGGCTTGCTGTGAGTGCTTCCTGCTTCTTTATCCCAGACTGTAAAAGAGACATGGAGTCAAATAGACGATGTATGTAAGAAAAGGAATCTTGGATTTCGCTCTCACATGGTGCACCCTGTCCTCTCCTCTCCTCCTGTTTTTGCTCCTCTTCTTCTGTTCAGACTGTTCAAGGCATCAGACTACCCCATGTGTCCTGTACACTGTGTCTTCATTAAATATGATGATGACGAAGGGTTTTTCCAGAGATGTGCCATAGCTGCAGATTTATAACCTGCTGGAGTGTCTCTGGTGTCTTCATTAAATCATAACACTCACGAAAACCTTCGGCTCCTGCTGCTGGTCTTTGCGTAATTGTTGTATTGGCTGATCTACAATCTCTCAAGCGTTCTTCCAGACATTCCTTTCTGGTCAACAAAACAACAAAACTCTCATTACACTGAACTTGATCAAATCCGAAAGCATATTCTCTGCTGTTCTGGCTTCACCGTGTCTGACTTTCCTTTCTGAAGGTACCACACTGGCTCCATGGCGTTTGGTACCATCTTCGTCATCATGTTCCAGGGCAGTAGATGATGTGGAGCGAAATGACAGGACTCTACAGAGACCTTATACAGTACGTCCAGAAGCGTGACACGGTTCCTCCAAAAGTAGATCAACTCTGTATCTGTGTGAAGAACATTCAATCACATTCAACCATCTATTTAATTAATCATTTACTATAATAATCAATGTCCACTGAGCAATAAGATTTTCAAATCCTGGATGGTATCTTTTAAACAATCCCCATTTCCGAGGTCCACTTTAAAGTGTGAGTACATTTCTATACAAGTTCAAGTTTGTCATCCAAGGCTAAATACTAATATCTTTGACTTTGTTAACAGGCTGACTTTAGAAATGCCAGAAGGGGCTTGGTGTGAGAAAATGTACATATGATGGGTGAGCAAGTTGCTTAATTACGGTAAGCTTGTGTTCTTAAGTGTGTCTCGCAGGTTCCCATTCCTAATCCTGATCCAAGTGTGACCTTCTACGGAAACACGCAGAGAGATCTTTCAGAAGAAGCCATGTTCTCTGAGATGGATATATCCTCACCACTGCTGCTCTTTTGGGGTTAAGGCACTGAGGAAAGTGTATTAGCACGTAAAATCAGATCTATGAAGTGCAGAATGCCGTATTGCTTTGCTTACGAATATTCAGGTATAACATTAAATCATTTAATCTGTGTAGTTAATAATAACAATAAACTATATCTTCTGTAAAGTGATGTGTTGCTGATCTTTATTGCAAAGTTTCTGGGAATCTCTGCAGTCAGAAATCTGAGATTCATGTATTAATAAATTGTATTAATTTGCGATCCATGAGATTTGTATATAAATTTTGATGAGGAGCAGTTAGTGGTGGAGGCCATATTGTTTAATAGGTTTGTTGTTTATTGATAGGAATTAGCTGCTGCATTTCATGCTATAGTTAAAATGACTGTATAACTAACTACAGTCATTTTAGCATACTGTAAAATGTTTTACAGCACATAAAACTGTTTAACTATTACAGTAGTTGCCATATTGTTGCCAGTTGCCAAAACTATTACAGGTTTTTCTATGCTGTATAATAAACTATAATAGTCTCATAGAATGAACAACATTGAGTATTCAGTATTTTTTATTTTTCCAAATCTCTAACCAAGTTTATTATGAGTTAAATTCTGTTATCTAGCTCTGGCTGAGAAAGTGCATGGTGTATACAAGTACTCATGTAATGTAATGGATGTGAGCTAAATATTCTACTGTTCCCCTCGACTTTACATTTTCATCCCCTCGTTCCACTTTTTCCACGTTGCTGATTGATGGCCAGTGTCCAACTAACCAGACCCTCATTGTCTAATGTCTATTTATCAGGGGAAAAGAGCGTGCCAGCTTGCCATTTCAGCTTTGGTGATGAATGTTATTGCTTCACAGTGAGACACAGAATGTCTGAAGGCACACCTCGAGGAAGTAATGAACTCGGCTGCTTGAAGATTTGAAGCATTTTCTTCCCCAGCATTGCCTTAAACACATTGATTCTTGATTGACAGGAAGCAGACATCTCAGCTACAGACTCACGAGGTAGGACTGCTCGGCATGTGGCAGCAGGGGAGCGTGACCTGAGGATACCTGTTAGATTCGTAGATCTGATTGGTCAGAAGGTGTTGATTCATTTTCTGTAACAGCAGCTCGGACAGTGGCTCCAGCTATAATTCAAATCACAGGTATTTATGTATAATTAATGCACTTGTTTTAATACATTGTTGTTACTATAGTAACAGCTAACTGACACCCTAATAATAAATGAATGTAAAGAAACGTCGTTGATTTAGGAACGTTCCTAAGGATTGTATAAATATGCTTCATAAGCTTTAAGTGGCTGAAAACCTTCCACAGGAACAGGAATGTGGAGGTGGTGAAATAGCTGGTGTCTAATGGCAGGTCACTGGAAAGTTTTCTTCTTACGATTCTGCAAGCAACAAGTCACACTGCAGAGTAGAAGAATGCTCTGAAAATATTATAATAAACACACGTTTCTGGTTGAAATGCACTTTGGTTTTCTTTATACCCTAGGCTTTCAGGCTATCAAATGTAAACGTATTTTTTACCAATTCTTTTATTTTATTCTCATTGGTTTCCATCTGGGAACGCTGGAGCAGGACCGTTTGTTCAGAATGAACCAAAAAAAAAAAGAAAAGAAAAAAGAGTACCCCCAGGACCCTGATGTCTGTGACACCTTAATATGTGTAATATACTATACAGTAGCAGCTGGTGATCATCTATCAATAACTTGACAATTCAACTATTAAGGTTGACCAGTACATAAAGTTGATTAGACAACTTGTGCTCAGTTTCTCCTAGTGAAAAAAAATGATGATAGATAATAATTAATAATCCACTTGTTCAGGGTCATTACACCCTCGACTGAGTCTGTGATGATGCATAACGGAAACAAAGATATGATCCTATATGGTGAGTGAAACTAGGAGGGCGTGTCACTCCGTGTAATCACCTGACACGACTGTCACTGATTGGCTGTGTGAATCTACAGCGCTGGGCTCGTCAGAGTTAGCCCACACCCTCACTTCATTTCATTCAGTGTGTTTTTCTTACAGCCTCTTTAAAACATTTATTAACTGCAAATAAGACGATGTGGGTGCAAAAATAATGAAATGAAGAATATACTAATATAATATAATACATCAGTCTAAACATTGCATATATATTGCAGTGTGGCTTTATGTGTCTTCAGTCTTGCTTTCCTGGGAGACTCGGAGATGTTGGTGTTTAAGGCGGTGATGGTGATGGCACGACTCCCTTACATGTGTTTAGTTACTGTTCTTCTGTAAATAAGATTAAAAAAGTTACTAAGGATACTTAAAACACGCAGTGTAATATTTCATGTGCTCCTGTCAGCCAGACATGGTCAGGTTTTGGTCCATGCCTTGTTGGTTTTTAATGTTTAATGTTTTAGAGACATCTACAACACCATCACGGTGGAGATTTCTGAGTCACGGCTGTGAAAATGATACTCCCAGTAACCCAGGACTTTCTGAACGCAAACAAGGGTTATAGGTTGGTTCTCTACTTTATTAGACATTTCCAAATCAGAACATATATAAATAGCACATCCTTCGCCAGAGTAAAAAACACGCAAGGTATAATACTTGAACTTTTTTTTTTTTAAAACAGACATAAAGGAAATGACACATTCTGGTTTCTGGTGTTTTATTTTTAATTTGATTTTTAAGTGTAGATTCAAATTCTAACTTAAGTAAAGCATGTAATAGTTAAAGTGTTAAAAATGATATCAAATGTTTTATTAAATAATTCATTGGTGTGTCATTTATTAAGAAGTGTAGGAAGTGTTGGAGTATATGTTGTGTTGGAGTATATGTTGTGTGGTTAAGTGTTGGAGTATATGCTGTGTGGTTAATATTTCTATAAATAGAACTAACTCTAGTTTATCTTTAGTTTAATTTGCAGTGTTATTTAAAAAAAAAAAGAAAAGTAGAAACCAGAATGTGTAGTTTCACACTTTAAACATCTTCCACTTGAACCCAGCACCCCAGCCACACACAGTGTAAGGACACACACACACATGTCTCATTGAGTGATAATATTCCCACTGATACAATATTCTGACACAGACAGGAATAGAAATATGCCAGATGTTATCATATAGTTTCCATATTAAAAGCTAATATCCGTCTAGGAATCCTTGTAAAGTGAGCGGTGCAAAAAGAAAAACTACACTGTTAGAAAAGAAAAGGCACGATAATTCTGCCATTCGGTGCAAGAGGTGATGGTGAAAGAGGAGTAGGAACATAGAAATTTCATCAGAGAACCACTAGAAATGCAAACAATCGCCTGAGATTGGAAAAAAAAGAACAAGGAGACAGAACAAGACAAGATTTTTTTTTTTCCTGTTACATGCGATCATGTTTTTCCGGAAGATAGAGCAGCCGGACAGGCAATGAGACAGCGTTCAAGGGTACAAAAACGTCCAAGAAGAAAAGACGGACATTCCATGATCTTTTAGCATCGACGGTTTCTCTTTTACAGAAGAGTATCAAACATTAAGCAAAGTCCATCAAAGGGCGTTAAGCAAAGTCAGTTTAATGACTGTTTAAGAACATTGCATGCATTTTTTAATTTTTTTTTTTTTATGCCATAGAGCTTTGAGTACAAAGGCAACAGATTACAAAAGATGTCACAAGTCTGGCTGTTGCACCGAGTGCTTACTGAGCAAGGTCGACGTACTAAGACCTCAGATACACATGCCTGGGCATATGAAGATATCGACATTCCTAGAGCTCTAAAACTACTCGAAAGTGGACGTCCACATCAATTTAAAGTGTACTACACAAAAAAATATATAAATACTAGCTGGAAAATAAATACGTATTAAAAGTCCAGTAATAACAACTAAGAAAACCACTGAATGCATGCTAAATATGTTTTTATATTGTGCCAGAAGATCTCTTTAGTGGATGAAGAAATGATATTTAAAAAAAATATACATATATAATCATACATTTTTTTAAACCCTCACATTCAGCGTGGTTCTAGGAATCATTTACTATCTGAACTAACAGTCTAAAGAAATGATTCCTAGCACCATACGAATACGTACAGGGCTCAATAACATCTACACCTACGTTACTGTACATTACCAGAATGACTCAAGGATGGTCCAAAAACTACAATCACTTACCTGGAGTAGAATTTCCGCTTGGAGGCATTTCAAATGTTTGTATATGTAAACAGGGTAGACGTTGGTCCATCGCTTTTTCAGCATCACATTCTTAATGGTGTGGCTAATTAAAACACATTCATCAATCCGCACTGACACTGGGTTCTTACATGAATTAAAAAAAAAAACACCAAAATGACTTTGCTAGGATAAAATGAAATAAAAATAGAACATCCAAAATCCATCAAATTGTCTTTTTTCACTATCATAGTGTAGCATATGTAGCATCCTTTTTTTTTTTTTTTTTTTTTAAATGAACTGGATTCTAGATGTAAACAATCGACAGTTTCTTGATCAATTCTGTCCAAAATCTTTCAAGGTCTAACCATACCCCTGATCTGAAGTGATCTTGAACATCCACCGACAGCTCGTGTAAACAACATTCTTGAATACATACTAAACATCAGAATGAATCGAAAGAGCAGAGAGAACAGCAAGTTGAACAGTATTTATACGTTTGTACACGATCCCCTGCTATTTGTGAGGGAAAACACCTCTTCAGAGCAACACAAGCTGGCCCAAGAAGCTCAAAAGCCACATCGAACAGTAAGGTCAACACCAGGGGAAGGACATACAGGGACAGATTTGGGGATTACGGGAAAAGAGGTCACTTTGGTACCCATCTCTGGACTGTAGTGTTGGAGGTGACGATTAAAGGCCAAGCGTTACGTTCTCGCAGGAAGGGGAACAGGTGCTGGCGTGTCAGTCATCAGTCATTGAAGCCTGACCCAGGGAGTTCGTTAGTGAGTGTGTGCCAACGCTCGATTTTCTTGTCCTTGTTTTTGAGACAGTCGAACCAGTGTTTCAGACGCTCGCCATTGGCATTGATGCCTAGAGACACTCCACCTGGGTGGAAAAAAAAAGCATCGACATTCCGATTTGGTTCACTGAACATGAAAAGCCACAGGATAGATGGAACATGTTATGAAAGTAAGAGCCACAAGACAAGACACAACACATACCACAAACTTACTTACCTATAAAATCATTGGATTTGCCAATATCATAGTCCCAAACGGTCACCTCAAGAGTTTTCTTGCTCAGTTCTGTATACTTAATCTCATAGAAGAACTCCTACATAAACAAGGAGACAGATGAAACAACTATAATAGCGCATATCCTTCTAAACAAAGGAATCCAGCAGGTGAAAAATATGATGGTGGCAAAAGCTTGAAAGAAATAGCAATACAGTAAACGCCAGAATAATTACCATCCTTCAAGAGAATAAACAGAAATGCGAACTAAATGCAAACAAACTGTAATACATAAAAAAATGGCTAGTTACGTACATAACTATGGTAGATAACAGTGAGAATAACAAGAGTGAAATATAACAACTTTTCAAATCTGCGCAAAAAGTAATGCAAAAGACAAAGATGGTTGCCGACCGGCACAAGTTAATTAATAGATATGGTTATAAATACTATTAAACACAATCAGTGTTGGGAATATGAGCATCCAGCTGCCCGCTCTACAGTGAGGATGATAGCCTTCGAAGTGAAATAGACGACCAAAAAAGATTCAGAATTGCATGAATATCAAAACATGGGTGCCTCTGCCAGGTGGTTACGACTAGGCCATGGAGCTTACAACAAGAAACAAACAAAACAAACATCAATCCACAGGGGAATGTCTGCGGAAACAAAACTCAATAGGTAATATAATGACTGTGGAAATAAAACTCAATTTCAGTAGGTATGAAACGTTTCTTAGTGAAGTGAAGAGTGAAAAAACAGTAGATTGAAGCCTACCTCATTAAACTCTGGATTAAGGGTCTTCTTCTTGACAGCAGTCTTGTGCTTTGACTTTTTGTTCTCATCCGGCTTCAGGTATCTGAAATACATAAAGATATACATGTTATTTTAGGTATGAACGTATAATATAATACTGAAATACTCAATTCACCAGGCGGAATCTGACAAATGCATGGAAGCGACGTATAAATTGATTTCCAGCAGAGGGCACTGCTACATCATACTTTTTTTTCCCATTCCACCATAAAGCGTGAAACAAAACAACTTGGCGACAAAACAAGGCTGAAAAAACAGTAGTAAGTCAAACAGAAGGGATATACCAGTGCATGTTTAATTTGATTCTGCAAAGCAAAGATAAGAAGAAACTCCCTGAATGCTTTGCTGCAAATGAGCCTGACATGACAGGTTAAGCTTGCTCTGACCCTCCGATAAATGCCGCTGCTCCAAAGGCCAACACGCAGAGAAACTCAGGCCGTGGATACTGATTAAAGAAGTTCCCCACAGGGAGGTCACGATCAGCACCGTTTAAATCACGCCTCAGTGTTTGTGTGTTGTTAAGACGTCCTGTTTCCCAACAAAGTACTGAGTATTGAACGGCTTGGAAGGGGAGCTGTTTTGGAAGGCCAATGAATGGCACGTGACAATCAGGTACATCCATTCATCCATTTTCTGTACTGCTTATCCTATGCAGGGTCGCAGGGAGCCTTGAACCTATCCCAGGGGACTCGGGGCACAAGGCAGGGGACACCCAGGACGGGGTGCCAACCTATCACAGGGCACAATCGCACACACACTCACACACTACGGACAATTTAAAGATGCCAATTAGCTGACAGCGCTGTCTTTGGACTGGGGGAGGAAACCAGAATACCTGGAAGAAACCCCTGAAGCACTAATTGCCCCCAACAATCAGATACAATGGACTCAGTATAGATTAGACTTGCATAAAACATGGTAAACAGGTAATTCTATAATGTTTGATACTTTAAAAGGCTAAAATAGCCAGCTCTAATCTGACATTGTATCCTGTCTATAGGTGAATCTAATTGCGTGTGCTAATTTGACTCGAATGGGTGACATGGCGCATGGTGGTGCATGGATTTCAAGCCCTCAGCTTGTGGAAGAGACAATGTGAGTGAGATTTGGTCATGTTTTTTCTTACTTTGCCGATGACCAGACAACAACATAACCAGTTCACACATCTCTCCAGTGCAAAACAGGCAACTGGAGCACGTAAGTGAGAAGTCTTGAAGACAAGCATCGCGACCTGGACTTAGACTCAGCAGGTTGAGAGTATTGAGAGTTTACTCAACTGCTTTTTCCTGTGTTATGATTCATGAAACTCATGACACTGAATTCCGTGCTTTTATTGGTTACCAGTTGGATGGTGAGAAACAGGATTAAATAATCAGAATCATGCATTTTTTTCCCATTTCTGTTTGAAAGCTACTAGTCAGCTAGCTACATTCTGAACACAGGGATAGCGTGGATAAGATAAAATTCCCCTATTTTTAATTCTTAAATGATTAAATAACAGATTTGTGCCATCACTGTGCCTACTACTGCCTGGCATCCAGCCAAAGTGCATGAGCCAGTCGCACTTAGCAATTTAATTCTACAGATTGTGTGCTGATTTTATTTAGTATAGTTCCTCACCCTACCCTGAAATGAATTCCTCACCACAGATGCACACTCCCTCCGCTCCCTGGGTCTTTACTCACCGCTTGAGCTGCTTAATAACGGTGCAATCCAGGTCTGGGCTCTAACTCTAACCTCCTGTGGACAACATCTTAGTGCATGTTTTTGGGAAGAACCTGTGACATGAACACTGAGACAAGAGCTACTTGCCTCCTGAGTCCTGATTGGTCAGCTCTACTCAGCTTTAAGACTTTATTTCAGAACATATTACATGAAAATATGTTGGAATTATTATTTCGCTATGTATTTGTTTTATTTTATTCGTGACGAGCTTTCTTATTCATAAAAAGCTCTGAGAGTCTGAAGTTTGGCTGTTCAGTGAAAAACAAGTCCCCGTGAGATTAGGAATATTTGCAAGATTTGACCTTGGGGTGATAGTTGCCTGGTCCCCAGAAGAAAAAGTGCAGCTTTCATTTTTAAAAATAAGTAAACCAATAAAAGAGCCAGAATGTTTCCTTTTGGTTACTGAGGCTAGGGTTAGGGTTAGATTTATGTGTAGCATAGCATTAATTAGCTGCATTAACAATTATGTCAGTGGAAGGTCCTCACAAGGATAGCAAGACAAATGTGTGAGTCCATCCGTCCCGCCATTTTGATTGATTTATTTATCGAATAGCCAAGTGAATAAATGTAAATGAAATGCCTGCTCATACACCTCATGTAACAACGGGTAACTTGCACTTGACTCTAACGACTTCCTGCTGCTGCTTTCCTTAGAAGCTGTTGCGTGTGTGTGTGGGTGTGTGTGTGTGAGTGTGTGTGAGAGAGAGAGAGAGAGAGAGAGAGAGAGAGAGAAAGAGAGAGGGGTAAATTGGATTATTTAGCAAGTGCACCCCAGTTCTTCTCAAGCCCCTGGGAGCTCTCTCTTGCTCTCTCTCTCTCTCTCTCTCTCAGAAGCCTCTTATCCTCAGATACACTTTTTGCATACTGAGACCAGCACAGCTACTAAAGCCGCAATAAGCCAATATGCTACAGAAGAGGGATCTCATCTATCTCTTCCTCAATGGCTGACTATGACTAACTGCTTCTGATGGCCATATTTCGTATCTCTCAAGGCAGAGAATTTTATTTGGTGGAGAAGCTCATGACTCAGTTCTCGTCGTGACCAAACAAACTGTGTTTTCCAATCGGACTTTCTCGACTACATCTCAACACCGTCCGCCTGGGCAAAAAAAAAAAAAAGAAGGTGTTCAAGGTCTGAGTAAGCCTAAATAACCAGTACAAACAAAAGCATTAAGAGGATGGACAGAATGAATGAAATACAGGCGAGGACGCAGGGGTAATTGTAAAAGCGGTGCGTACGTTGCTCTAGCATTACCGGTATAATTTACTGCTGGTTCTCAGTAAGCTCTCGCCGAGACAGAAATAGGTTCCACAGGTTTAAAAGCATTCTGAAATGGAATAACATGCTAAGCTGTGTGATGCTACAGCATAATCCCTTGCTAACTGATTGATGTTAGGACGTTCCAGCACACAGAAAATGCACTAATCCGGAGATGTTTTATAAGCAGATTGAGTGTGAGGATATTTCGAAGCCTAAACCGTTCTCTACGTATACACCGAGATGATTATTCTAAATTAATCAATGACAATTAATGCATCTGTGACCATCAAATGGCTTGGAGTGTGATAAGATATGACTGTATGAGGTTGCTGAACCTTGTCTCAATCGTCCTTACACACACACACACACACACACCAAGCTTTTTAAATCCCTAATCTGTTTAATCATGACAGATAAGCAAGTTTGTTAGTGTGCTCAGCTTTTCATAATCCTCAGAATATAATAACCTCTATCACACACTATTCATAATTGTGAGGAGAAATCCCAAATGTATCGTTCTCTGTACAGCTTCGTTCTTTGCAGAGCAAGAATTTCTGCTTTCTCACCCTCAACCCACAGCTGTGAACTCAGCAATTTAGGACTGAATGTAAATTTTGGTAAGAGAAAATCTTGGCAATTTCTTTCAGACATGCCCACCTTAGAGTACTGCTACTTATTGATTACCTTCTTTCATTGCAAGTGATCTATTTCTACAACTCGGTACTGTGGCCTTGCAGACGTAGACTAGCTCTGAAACGCATGCTTTGTGCTCCTGGATGTAACGAAATGTGCTTATGTGGACAATTCCCTGGCAAAGGTTTAAATTTCACCCATTTTGATGTCAGTGTCAATACCTAAGCTTGCTGTAAATGGAAAGCGGAGACCTGTTAGCTAGTCAGTGATTCCTTACTTCCTTAAACAGCTAGCAAAGCTCATTACAGGACTAACATTGAGCAGAGGAGGTGAGACGGGAGTGGTTTTTGTAAACATAGAGGCAGTAGAAAACGAGAGAAACTCACGTCTTAACGTAAGGGTCGGAGAAGCCGTTTGCGTCCATGGCAGCGAGGTGAGCGCAGCGGATGATGCCCACCACCAGGCCACACTTCTGCGAGCTGTACTTCAGCGAGATCATGATGCGCCCGCGCTCCTCCAGAGACTTATCGTCCGTCTTATCGATCTGAAAGGAGAGCGTACGAGAGTGAGAGCTTAGATCACGATCGCACTTTGCGTCTTTGCGAACCGTGGGCTCAATGGCATCCGCCTTACCGACGTCACAGTATCTGTAGTTTTGTGTGGAAAAGAAAAATGAAGGTTAAAGTAGAATGAAATGAGATGAACAGAGTAATTGCTTTTCATATAGTTATGCAAGCAGAACACACAGCATGGTGCAAAATCCCAGTATGAACGTTTCCCATTTCCCAGTGATTAGTTTTGTCTGATTCATAATCATCGCTACAATATCATCTTGCCGCCTAGATGTGTTTTCTTTCTTTCTTTTTTTTTTTTTGCCTCCTGGCTGATTCGAGGCTGACAGAGTTCAGAGTGGTTTTTTTTTTCCAGTTTCTTCATGAACTCTAGGCCACCTCAGTCCATCAAGCATGAAGTTAATTAGCTGTGGAGGAGGCGTCTCTGCTCGTCGCCCACAGCAGCGCTGTCTCATTTCCGTCCCCTCCGGAGCACGTACACACACCCATTCACACACACACACACACATACACACACACTCCCCCTCTAAACAAACAGCTCATGCTGGCAGCCAGCTGGTAGCTGCTCCAGAAGCCAGAATTGGCTTTAAGAGGAGATTTAAAGTTTATTAGCAGGTTAAACTTTTGTCTGAATGGAGATTCATCATAACCACAGACAGCTGGGCTGAGTGACGGAGTCAGAATTGTGATCTCAAATCATCGTAATGCACTAATTAAAAGAAGGTTTTTGAAAGTGGGTGTTTGCAGCAGCCTCCGTATCGTCTTTAATCATCTCCTAGCTGTTAGATTTAGTGCTCTAATTTGAATAGTTGATCCTTTCAAATAATAAGGGCGTATTAACATATTAATGCAGGAAAACAAGCAAGACAATGGCCTTTTGGCTTTCAGTGAGATATTTTGTTGTAGATAACAGGTTTTCAAACAGAAATGCCGGGTGCCAAAGTGAGTCTCTCGATTAAAAAATGTGGTAGTGCTGGCAAGCTGGCGGCTCATTAGATCATTAAAGCAATGAAGCAATGAAGCATATGCTTATTAGTAGTATGTCAAGAGTGCAACATGCTTGTAGTAGGCTATGCAGGGGAAATATCTTTACTGAAATGTACAGAGAACTCATCACCATGACATCATTGTCCTTGATTGCAGACATTAAGGATGAGTTCACAGTATAGGATCCCATGGAACGAAAATCACAGCTCAATTTGTGTCTGCATATCCGCCATCTTAGTGGGTGTTGGTTGGTTGGTGGACAGTGGCATTCAAAAATCCCACCTTTGCTGCTGTACCTGATACACTCGTACCAACACCACACATGCTACCATATGAATTCCATGCTAGTCAGTACCTGATCAGCAGTGGTTCTGTGGTGATCCCTTTCCATTGCTTGAGCGGGAACATATGTTATAGTATAAAATATAGTTTAGTATAGTATAAACTGTATAACAGTGAGCACTTAAGAATGAAGGCGAGGGTGCCAATACTTTAATCTTAGTATTGAGAGTATTTAGTAAAAACTGTTACCTTTAAGTTTTATTTTTGTGTGTGTGGGTGAATTGTAAAAGGCATTTTAATGGCCATATATTTTTCCTTTATAATACCATTACCATTACCCTATGTAGTGTGCATTCATAGTGAATGGGAAGCCATTTGGGATTTGGCCTAACTTAAAAATGGTCAGTGTTGTGTCGCACAGAAGTAAGAAATCTACAAAGTGGCCTATATAGTAGGTAACCCTGATAAAGTGGCCAATGAATGAAGGTATAAAATATGTGTGTACCTAATAACCTGGTGACTGAGTGTCGTCCGTTCATCTCCATTCTATCCCTCCATTCTTTCCATTTTAATAATACAATAATAGATGACTAATTAAAGCTACAGTTAGCAAGGAATAAAACACAACTGGGTGTGCTGTTATCGGAAAATAATCAAAGATAGTGCTTTGTGATGGGATGAGTTACTGGTTTCCCAACAAATTAACTGCAATGGACACCACGTCTGGGCATGAACCCTGTTTTTCACACCTGTTGAAGAGATTGTGACTATCAAACCTACCATGCTTGGGTGATTGCTAAGTTAAATTTACACATTGAGGGCATCCCATCAGCATGTTTGATTGAGGGCATCCCTTCAGCATATTTCATTATCGCTGCCTAGCCTAACTGATCTCGGATCTGACACTATGGCTTTGCTCACGGAGCCTTGGATAATTTGCCATCGGACATGACCGGCCGTGATGGAGTGTATCGACTTGCTTTCCTCTGCACTTTCTCTTTTTTGCTGACCAGTGCACTGATTTGTTACATTAAATGACTGTGACAAATGCGTGAGGAAATGAAAGTTTCTGGGAAAAAAAAAAAAACGCATGGGTGCTGACCACGTAAATCTGAACTGAGAATGGGTTATTAAAGAAAAAAAAATTTCTCAAGTCTCATGATTTTCCTGGGCAGCTGTGAGTCTGGGTCCAATCTGGTGGCAGTTTCTGTACTCAAGTCATCATACGCCATCTTAGATATATCATGCATCATCACATATCAACAAATAAATGCAGCTGATGGTAGGAATCTAATAATGTTAGCCGCCATTTTTTAGCTAGCTAAGTAAGGTTACAATAAGCTTGTGTTAAAGGTGAGAGGTTTTGCTTAGTCGCATGCTGCTCTGTAAATATTCAGCCATATTGACATGCCCAATAAGAGTTTTATTCTTATAACGATTCTGTAACACTGATGAGAGGATGATCATGTCTGAAGAAAATTATATCCTCCGAGTCTCATAACCAGGGCCAAACCATACTACTATATATCGATACACCAAATTGTGTCATTACTGTTTATGCATACTACTGAGTATGTAGTATGCACTTGAAAAGGGAATACTACTACCTCAGTTCATTGCACTCCCATTCCCTTTATAATCCAAACCAACGGGTTTGCAGAAACTATAATGAAAAAATATGTATTAGTCTTCCAGAGATCTGTGCCAGTACACAATTTCATTCTATTTCAGCTTTCTGAGCCAGGTAATCAAGAGCTTTAGAACCTCTGACCTCTCGTAGGCTTTCTAAAGAGACTTGGCTTCTCATGGCTTAAACTCCTTGAAATGAAAATATTAAAATATGTGACTTGGGGAATCAATTCAGACGAAAGCATTTTCTGTTAACTTTGTTTTCCAGTATATGCAAGACATTGTAAAGTCTAGAAGCCACCGAGTGCTAAACAGCCGATTTCAATGCAAAACTTGCATCCATATTTGTTTTGTCATTGCTTTAATATTAGAAAGAACATTCCATATAATGCCTCCATAAGGACAAACAAAAAAAAACAGCCGGACTCATAAACCACTGGTAGACTTCATTACTATATTACATAAATACTACCCATATTGCATAAAGTTCATAATGGTTTAGTGGAGTAATTCTTCAAAATAGATGCCCTGAATTTTATTAGAAAATTTACAGGGAAAAATACTCTAAAATCTAAAGTAGTAACTGACCGTGGGTTGGGTTCATTTACCAATCTGATGAAGAAGGATAAAGTCTTTAATAAGGGGAATGCAGGGAATAGTTTGCTAATCCAGATAATGTGTTTGCTGAGAAGGAAATTCGTACTTCATCCTTTCAGGCAGCCGTGGCTACTGCACTTGAACCTGTTCACGTAATCCTGGCACTACACAATGCCTCGACTCAGGAAGGTCTTAGGCCAGAGGTGTTTTTCATTAACAAGTAAAAAGTGGCATAGTTCAGGCTAATCTTCAGACAGCTGCACTAGAGCTTAAAGAAAACCCATTTTAATTGGTGAAAGTCCTCTTTGGTTTTGAGCTTCTTCAAGGTTGAAGGTCTTGGACAATGAATTTATTGTGATAGAAGTTGTATTTTTCACACACTAAAATGTCTCTTAAGGCGACTCTCATGCGTGTACGGCAGGGCGAAATTGAACACACTCTCTGTTGCTCTGTTGAACCAGAGAGAATAAAAGTGCTGCAGAGACTTGATCCAGAGCATGTAAAGTTAAAGTCTGAGTTTCAAGTTTCTTAGCTACTTTTTCTCAGTTAGAAACTATTGGCCTAAATGGATATCACACTTGCCATCCAAACTAACCAACATTACTGGGTGTGTTTTAATTTGTCTTATAAAACTTGAAGCTATTTTGCAACCAAACTCTGAATTTGCTCATTTTTTGAAGCAGGACTTTAAAAAAAATCCAGATATTATAAATTTATACGTCCACAACCACCATTTTTCAGCAACTGAGATCACCATTCAGAACCTAGATGATGCCAAGACTAAGGGCCAAATTTACGTATGTGACTGAGACGCAGCGCAAAACAAAAAAGACTTGAAACAGCCACAAAAGGCACATCAAGGCTGTAGCTCATCAGGCTGCTGTAAAATACTGGAAATGGTCAAATAAAGAGCCACCAAAGAATTCCAAAAAAGAACTAAGGTGGAAATGTAAGTTCAGTAGAGAAGAGTGTTATTAAATGAAGACTCTCATGTCAGAACAAGTAAACGATGTGCAGGGTGTAACTACGACTGATATGCCAATTGATTTTTTTCTCTAATGAAAAGACTGTAAACAGAATAATCTACTTTGTAGGAAAGCGTGTAATTAAACTGGATTCCATTTTCTTCTGGTCGACTGTGGCTCCTGTAACATTTAAAAATGTCAACAAAGTGCCGTTAGAGTGTAGAATTTCTTTGTTAGATGGGAGGAAATTGATGCATGAGTTTGTGATGATTTGGCAGATTTTCCAATGGAGAAACAGTGGGCTATTAAAATACATAGTTTATCTGAATAGTTCTTTCACAAAGCTCCTAAAACTGTCTTGTATTATTACAAACTGACATTTATAAGAAGGAAAAAAACAACAGTCCAAAGGTATTCAAATTCTTAGGAAACCTTGACAACACTATCTAAAAAGCTCTGGGCAAAAAGCATAGCGCTAATTTACAACTGGTTTTGGGAGACAGACAACGGAACAAGTTTATTTATTGACTGTCTAGTGCAAGCCCAAGTCAAATCTCAAGTCAGTCAAGTGAAGTTTCAAGTCAATTCACAAGTAAAGCGAGACCTAGTCAAATCACAAGTCAGCCAAGTGCAATTGCAAGTGCTAGTCGAATTGCAAGTCAAGTGCGAGTCCAAGTCAAATCGTAAGTCAGTCAAGTGTGAGTCCAAATCAATTTACAAGTCAAGTGTGAGTCCAAGTCACATCGTAAGTCAGTCAAGTGAGAGTCCAAATCAATTTGCAAGTGCGAGTCCAAGTGAAATTGCAAGTCAGTCAAGTGTGAGTCCAGGTGACATTGTAAGTCAGTCAAGTGCGGGCCCAAATCAATTTGCAAGTCAAGTGCTAGTCCAAGTCAAATTGCAAGTCAGTCAAGTGCAAGTCCAGATCACATCGTAAGTCAGTCAAGTGCGAGTCCAAGTCAAATTGCAAGTCAGTCTAGTTCGAGTCCAGATCACATGGTAAGTCAGTCAAGTGGGAGTCCAAATAAATTTGCAAGTCAAGTGCTAGTTCAAGTCAAAATGCAAGTCATTCAGGTACGAGACTGATATGCAATTTGAAGAGCAACAATAATCAATTTGGCATCTGCAGCGTCAAGCGTCTTTGTGAACCCCTAATTTTTCTGTTAACCAAAGTCATTTTGTCTTACATATGATTCACTGTAATAAATTATTTCCAATATTTTCACGTGTGAGATCTCAGATCAGTCTGGTGATTAGGAATTACTCACAGGCAGCTGTTTCTCCAGGCAGTTGTAGAAGTTCTTGGTCTGGTTGGGCTTGAGCTTTTTCAGGGGGATCCGAGTCTCGCCGATGAATTCATTGTGCCGGAATTTGTCCTCGTCACACACGGAAATCCTGTGTCAGTAACCACAGGGACAAGATTAAATGCTGCCATAAAACTTATCAGCACTACAGGTAGGACAAAAGAGGCAGAGTTCAGGATATTGGATGTAAATAATGTCATTAGGTGAAGTTTAACAGGGCATTATGGCAGGCACAAGGGTTCATCAATCACATGTGTCCTCAAGCTTCTGTTGATTTAATTTTAATTTGTGGCTGAATGTTGATGATAAATTTCACTTCCCTCATTAAAAGCCTGTTAATTAACGGTGTTGTGGAGTATGAAAGTCAGGAGATGAAATTGGCTAAAGTACTGAAATAAAAGAACAGCAGTGATATTTTTTAAACATTGCTCATGTCATTAGTCCAATGGATTTGTTCTGACATTTCCATATGTGAAAATCCAACCTTTTTCCCCCTTAACCACTGCAAGAATAGGCTATTAATTTTGATAAAGTATGGAGGAGCGATGCATGTCTGCAAATCAAATCCTTATGGCAAAAAAATTCGTCATCACCTTTTCTCCTTAATGCATGGGATTTTACTTTTATAAAAGTGCAGAGAAAAGCCAGAGAACATTCTGGTCCAGAAGAAAAGATTTTTCTTAAGTGAAATCCACTATATACCTGCTAAACTCATACTAATTATAGAGGCTTGCTCCAGACAAATATTTCATATTATCTTTCGGGTTTAAACCTGGCATCTGTATCAGACTTGCTCAGTGCAAAATGCGAGTTCTGTGCCATTTGCTGTATGAAGTGGGACCAACTGATGTGTGTAGGAAGACACCTGTTTTTCTTTGGCACAGATAATAATTATATTTGGCTGGATACAGAAAATTCATAAACACACAAGAAACACGTTTTCCAGAGAACGGCTTTGACTGGTAGACCACCTTATTTACAGACTTCTCATAAACCATTTTAATTTACCATTAGTGCAAATGGTGCAATAACATATATTGAATTCATTTTTAGCACTCTACTGTTATTCACTGCTAATTCCCACATGACACTTGGATCCTAATGATAGAACGCAAGTTTCTTACCCAATTACGCCACTAGAGAGAAACTAAAATTATGCTAGAGAAGGATTTAGACACTGCTTCTGCTTCTTTTAGGTAGATTTTGGTGTTGGATTAGGACCAACTTCTAAATAAAGCACTGAGAGCTCTCACAGTGTTTTCAATTGAACCCTGGCGAGTTTTCCTCCACAGTGCGGTTTGTTTGTGCAGGTAAGTACATGCCAATCACACTCGAGTGTGGGCCAAAACAACCGACCCGAGAGCATTTGAGCAAGGAGGTTTTGGTCCAGTTCCAAGTGAACCCTAGTGCGGTTCAACTGTAGTGAGAAAGCTGTTTAACTCTGAATCAAATCAGAGTCAGGAATCACTGCAGGAAGTGAACCAAACATGCCATGTATTTTTTTTTGTAGTAAGGGCAGTGTTAGCTCAGTATTTAAGACGTTGGACTACTGATCAGAAGGTTGTGAGTTGTTCAAATCCCAGCACTGCCAAGCTGTCACTGCTGGGCCCTTGACCAAGGCCCTTAACCCTCAACTGCTCGGTTGTATAAATGAAATTAAATGTAAGTCACTGGATAAGGGCATCTGCCAAATGCCATAAATGTAAATGTAGATATGAGTGGCTAAACTGGACCACGATGCACAAGCTGAGCCAAAGGACAGAGCTGTAGCACTGCAGAAATGCCATGCGCTCTGAACATTTGGATGGACGAACAAGAAGAGAAAATAAAGGATGTGCTACACGAAATGTCTCAAACTATTTAAGTACCTAATTATTTACTTAGTGTTCTCCATGCTCGGGTGATTTTTGTGAGTCCTGGGCTGTACTTGGGAATGGTTTTGTTTCCATTTTTTTCTGTCACTGGATTTCTGGCCAGTGAATGAAAGCCCTATATTCCCCAAAGTTTTTTGTTTTTTGGTTTGTTTAATTATGTGCAGTCTGAAACCAAATAGCAAATGAACCAAACATATCAATTTCACTGATTTGGCTTCTGAAAACAGACTAATAGGTATGAAAGTGCCCTGACATTTGCAGCATCAATCCAAGCAGAAACAAAGGTCATGTCCAAAAAAAAAAACAATGTCAATCTGGTCATGTCAAAAACAAACAAACAAAAAAAACTATTGCTTTATAACTTATAAATAAGTCATCTTTTTATCTCACAGTAATTGTTGCGTCAGGATCCCCAAATACAAGGGATGTTCTTAGCAGTTCTACTATCATTTTTAAAATCTAGATGGGTTATGACTCATAGCGCTGTTCATGTATCATGTAACTCCTCAGGAATTGACAGATGGTTCGCCAGTGTTCCTGTGAAGTAGTGGGCAGTTTTACAAATCTCTAGCTTTCCAGGGGAAAAAAATGGCTGAACTGAAACTTGACAGTACGATATGCAGCGGATAAATCTTTAACGGCTTGACGGAAGACTGGTAAAATTAACATCTAATTTAACATTAGATATAGATTTAAATAATGGGTCATGACATGTCAATGCCATTTTCCAAGTTAATATGACAAAAAAACACAGCTTGTCCTGTTACCAAGAAAGTCCTCTGTCCTGAAGACTTAACCATGGTGGAAAACTTACTATTACAAAGCATTGTAAGTAAACATTTATAAATGAACCTCTCCTTACAGAGAACTTCATTATATCAACAATTACACATCTTTCTTTGTTAAATAACATGTTTTTTTAACTCCATTTTTATTAGCCTTAGGTTACGTAGAACATCCGCCAGTTACGTAGAACGTACACATCTAAGTTGTTACTATAGAAATGACACAGTTTTGATTAATAATTGTAAAATATTACAGTGTAAAGTTTTTTAATGCTGAAAGTGATACATCGTGTAGTGAAGCAGAGTTTCGTAATATGATATTTTTGTCACATCGCCAACCCATGCTAGATATTACTATATTATATTTGGACTTCAATCCATCTGTAGGTGAGATGGAACTGACGTAAGTGTACATATGTACTATTCTCAAGGCTTTTCTTTTATTGCAGTGTGTGTGTGTGTGTGTGTGTGTGTGTGTGTGTGTAGGTGTATTGGGGATTTGGTATATGATTGCCCACTCACTCACCCACATACTCTCATTCACTCAGAGTCTCACAGGTCTTGTAAGTAGCTCTGGTAAGTGCATACATGACACTTTCCTTCTAATTTTAATGTATATGGGGTTTTCACTTGAACAGTTAAATGTCACTAATGAAACTGAATTCTTTTAGTGCTCTCAGAATCTGCTAGAACTTGGACTCCTGTAGCTTCAGGAGTTTGGCAGACTACTAAGGAGGAGTCCACAGTCTCAGCTTTCACGATGTTGGTAGCTTGTGCATGCAGATTTTACAGAAGAGAAAACAATTACACTGCTTAATCAGACGTTGCTGCCATGCGTGGGAAAGAGTGTATAAAGCTGCGTGAGGTCTAATAAGGAATACCTGACGATACCCGAGCCGTTTTCCCCCTTGTTCTTAATTAATGTTAGCACTACGAGGCAGAAGTGCTGCGTGAGTCAGAGATCTGTGCCACCTCACTTAGCTACTACAAAACCTTTTCTTGCCATCACTAGGGACAGTGTTAGATAATTCGAACATTTTAGGTGTTGTACTGTATGTAAGGAATTCAACACAACAGGGTGCGCTGTTTTAGGAAACTAATCAACGTTACGGTGGTGTGATGGTGAGAGCTGTTTATGGAAAATTAATCAACGCTTTCTGACCAATCGGAAGTGAGAATTCAACAGCGCTGTGAATCTGGTTGAAATACATCTGAACATGTTTCTGAAAGAAAAGACAAAAAGTGGAACTAGGAAGCATGTCAGACTAAGCTTAGGGGTGAAGCCCACCCTTAGAACACCACCTGGGGAGACAGCGGGAGATGACAAATAATAAGGACAAATGAGTTCAAGAATGAAGGAGACCCTCGAAGGCATGGAATAACCCATTTTGCGGTGAGACAGACGGCCGGAGTGCTTCTTTGCTCACATTTCATCTGCTGCCAATACAAAATGTTCCAAACACATTTCAGTGTCTCGTCAGGAAAAGCATAAAGGAAGTGCTCTCTTTCTCACACTCCGGACTCAGGACTCACTGGATCTTTCAGACCCTTTTTTAAAAAAATGTAGCATGTCCACAGGTTTGCCAGAGAGAATGTGTTGGCAATGTGGGACTAGAATCACGTACATCGATGTTCATGAATAATGGCTAGATTTAAAGCTGTATCGAAAGTGGTACAATGTGCGAGAAGATGACTTCTACTGAAACCCCTCAGGCTAGATTAGTGCTAAAGCATAAATCCACACAACACACACTTGCAGCACAGGAAATCAATAGGAGGTGCTGCAATAACCGGTGGTGTTGACAGTTCAGATAAATCGGTGAATACGGTGACATAACCACACTGCAGTAAACTCAACTGAGCGTTCATGTCAGTTCCTATACACCTGCAACTAAAATTCTGTTTGCTACAGATCTGACATATCACCTACGTGGAGACGGGGTGGGATGTGTATCAGCTCCTAGCATGTTTTCTATATATTTGTACAGATATTAGACACAACAAACACTAAGCGTTTCATGCTCCGTCATGCCACTTACGTCGTGAATAACTTCGGCTGTAATGGGGTCTGCTACCTAACACACATTCCCTCACTTTCTTTCTCATATTAAAGATAAAACCAACATAAAGTGTCTTTAGTAAGGTGTTTTTCCATTACAAGCCACCAGAAAACTCGAAATGCCTCAGTAACCTTTGGAATTTAAATATGAATTTCAATTTCACTGGTGTTAAAAACGAAGGATTATAAACTGTAAAAAGATATGTACAAGTGTTTTATGTTCTACTAAATTTCCATTAACCAGCTACCTTTTAGTTAATGATTAGTGTAGTCTATTTAGCTAGAATATTACCTTAATAGTTACACATGTCAATGTGCACTGAAGCTGTGGTCGCCCAACACCTTACTAACACACTTTTATGATTTTCCTTTTGCTGGAAATTCATCCTGGATATAAATAGTCATATACGAATTTTCCCATGGTTCAGCCTCATTGATTACTAATGTTGTGTAACGCTGACTTATGAAGAGAGTGTCTCAGAGGAAGAGATGGTCACGAGGAGTCACGATTGGTTTATGCACATTGTAGTATGATGTTTGTAGTCTTCGGATTGAAGCCATCTTTACTTATTGTACTTTACCTATTTCAAGTAGAACTTATGTACTTACAAGCAAATCTTATGGCTAAAAGGCAATCGTTACAGACAGACTTAGGAGAATATCTATCTGCTAAACTAATTTTAGATTATCGGTAAATCACAGAACATCGGAGGACCAGATCTGTACTGACTAACGCTGGCCATCCACATCACAGTCAAGTTAATGCGCAATATTGTGAAATATTGAAAGACAATAAGCACTTTAAAAAAAGGTATTGTCTTGAATACAAGTGGAGTGGATAGTGAGTTAGTTGGGTTGGGGCCGAGGTTTTTTTTTTTTTTTTAACAACTCCGTGCTTTGGGCAGTTATGCAGTTATGCAGATTACCTGATAATATCCGTGTCGTTTTGAAGCCGTGTTATAGGCTACATCAAAAAGTAAATACCAGACTGCATATCATCCCACAGTTTAATTGGTTTCCTCTAGATGTTCAGCTACAAAGCCAATATTACTCAAGGGTAAATGTTATACTCTGGATAAATGTAAAATTAAATTAAATACTATGTATATTCACCACTCGTATAGTGAACAAACACACAGTCAGTGTGTGTTTACCTTGTACCGTATCAGTCAATCACTGTTGATATTCATTCATGAACATGACGTCTTCTTAAGAACTTAGTAAAAAGTTTCTCTGAGTAGTTTTGTGAATAGATTTCAAGTGGAAACCTTTACTGGGGAACTTAGTGCTACTTAGAACAAGTCTCATCAGTAGAATTGGACGTTTTGTGAATACAGTGTTTAGGTAGAAAATTAAGACAATGTAGAAAGTCTAGAATTTCTGCAATATTACAATATTAGGCAGTAAAATGTTAAACACAGTACTGCACCTTCTTGACTCCTACTCAGAGACATGGGAACTGAGTGCATGTCTCTCACTGTTACTGAAAGTCTTTTGACGTTTATGATCTGCTCTTTTTATTTGTTCATGTAGTAGTGAGCTACAGAGAAAGAGAGAGGGAGAGAGAGAGGCACATATAATAAAGTAATTTCATTCCTTGAATGTCTACACAGAGAGGCTGGGTTTGCAGGCCAGGACGCTTAGCCCTGACTTATGGGCCGAAGACAGAAAGCATTTCAGAAATGACAGATCGGAGGCTGCTGATTTGTCATTGTTTAGTGCTTATTTGCATGAAGGGCGAGCGCTCGTCCTCCGAAAAGAAAGACCTTTGAAGGATACTTTGTGTTTCCATGGAAACTAGCGGAGAGGGGCCTAAAGAAAAGCCACGGTGAATCATCAGGTGGGCCCTCCCAGATCAATACACATTACCTGCACATACACATACACACACACACACACACACGCACAGCTACAAGCTTGCTCCGGTAATAAGAATGTGCGGGTCACATGGTGGGTCACAGTATTGGAACAGGAAGTAACAAATTCTACCTACAAAGCATCACTATGTAGGATGAGTATTCATTACTTCGTCAATTTCTTTAAAAGAAATTTAAATTTAAACTACAAAAAGAAAAAAAGGCTGCATCTCTAAAAGCGGTGGGATGACAGGACTGACGGGGTTAATGCGTTGCTAACACTTTGCCAGCAGTCATTAGCAGTCCTGAGAAAGTACAGAGTTGCGCTGTTTATCACAAGCGATCTCTGCAGAGCCGTTGCCATGCCTCATTAATTTCAGTCCAGTCCAGACAGACATGTGAGAGATGTGGCACACTCGCCCTTTTACTCCTAACCTGCAGCGATTTAGTCACAAATACATGCATTATTTCTTTATTTATTGGTGGAGAATGCTTGATGGTTATGTGTTTGTGACATCTGAAGAGAGACAGATATGAAGTGCTTAGTATAGGCAAGAAACGGAGACTGATATGTCCTCTTCTGCTGCTTAGGGAACAAACTGCACTATTAAGAACAAAACAGAATGGAGCAGATATCTACTGTTCTATACAATTCTCGTCTGCCAGAGGAAATCTCTAATTCCTATTAAGTAAAAATGGAATGCATTGTGAACGTCCGTGAAATCCACAGAAATTGCATTTGACTTGAATACCAATGCCTTCCATTCCATGCTTCCCGCTTTTCCAATAATGGCCACCAATATTAATTGAGCACACGTTGACCTCAATCATCATTATCTCCTCATGCTGCATATGTTTCCTCCCATGAGGTCACATGACTGCTTGGTTATGAGTTTTATATATATTTGGTAAAATGTTAAAAGGCTTTTATGCATAGTAGACTCAGAGGTTTTAGCAATACTACCACAAGCAGTAACTGCTATATCTTCAACGGAATTTTTATGTAACATCTTATATGAGGAAAGGTTAAAGGGGATGAATATGTTGCATTAGACCGGTTGCCAGACTAGAAGAATGTCAATTAACCGCTCTGTCACAGAACATGAAAAGGATGGCACGATGGAGCTGATATAAATAGAGATGCCATTTAGAAATTGGAATGGCGGCGTACAAAAGCGACAGCACATTAAAAAAAATGTATGACACACATTAACCCGTGCTGCTGTGTAATGAGGGATAACCTCACTGCAACTACGCTGCTGCTTCGATAAACTTAATATACCCTGAACATTTATTCTGTAAAGTGGCATTAACTCGTGCCAATTAATTTTTTATGTAATAAAAGATGGAGACACTTGTGGTGTACTTCTTGTCCATTTATAGTTACATTTAATATTGTGGAACAACATGCCCTGAAGACTTTCCTTGTGTCGGAAATCTTAAAGTTACAGCTTTGCGTCTCTGACATTGGCGACTCCTTCCAAAAATGCTAAATAAGCTACACACACACACACACACACACACAGTTTTTAAAACCTGTTCATGTGGATATGGTATATTATTATGTAAACAAAACGATCGATTTTTTAGCTCGGATTTGCGTCAGGACCAAAATGGTGACGGAAGTAACGAGGCAGAACAGCATTTGCATCCTCGTGCATGTATTATTGGTTAATGGATTTGTTATGCACACAATCTCCCGCATTAAAAGAAGATTAACCTAGTTGCCTAGTTGCACAGACAAATCCCTTCTTTGTGCTGATCTGTGGGCAGATTTAAACCACAAAACGCAATTAAAAAAGATTTAAGATTTAAAGTGAATATATATCATTTTATATGTTCGCCCAGAATTTGGAACCTCAGCTGTCCGTGATGAATGCAGAATGGGAAAAGTGTAACGCAGACCGTGCCAGTTAATGAACTAAGTCAGTGCATATCAGAGTGTGATAACAGTGCTGTCATTACAAATGGGAAAAGACAGCGCTGTGATGTGGATGTGTGTAAGTTCAGGAAGACTTCAGGTGAGAGCGGGTACCTGAGTGTTTTGCGGACCATATCCTCATCGGTGATGCCGTAGTAGGTCAGCGTCTCGCTCCACACGGGGTTGAGGGTGTTACGCAGAGTCTTGGTCCGGAGCTTATTGGCCTTAACAAGAAGACAAAGTTCAAGAAGAACGCTTGAGGGACATCAAACCATCGCGTGACAATAGATCTTTAGCTCATTTAGAAAAATGGAAGTAGAAAGTCCACCAGGTCACAAATCTGATGGTAGTTACACTCCTTACGCACTATGATCTTTGCAGGAAGATTCAAAAGTAAATAATACAATTCCACATCATTTTGGTGAAATATATTTATGGTTTATTAAAGTTCAGATGGCAAATTCTGTTATAGGCAGGGAAAAAAAAAAATTTGGCCAAAAAATAAAGTCATTCTTAGACTGCTGTCTAGGGGTGGGTGAATCTTCAGCTTTCAACATGTTATATAATGCTCCTCAAAGACGTTATATAAACTTATTTATACATTGCTCAGAACCAGAAATAAGGCTTTGCTGTGTAACAAAAGCAAATCAACTATTGTACTTAACTATTGAGCAAGCTACTTGTTCTAAATCCCACTGCCTGCTGCATTGTACACGTTGCCTGAGGTGATCTGGCTCATGGTAGAACGATTTATGCTAGTCGGATTAATTAGCATGCACAGACGATCTTTTCAGAATCAGGAACACGCAAGTATGTGGAACCACTGATGAAACTGAGCAAAATAAAGACCAGCGCTAAGCTGTCATTTAGCGCATCATGCAGTCAATGTAAACATATCTAGAGAAAATAAAGATGCTAGCCAGACTCAAGCAATATATTTTACATATGATGTGAGGACAGAATGTCACATCTGACACCAAAAACATACAAATATGATGTATTAAATGATCATATACTCGTTCATTTTACTTAGTCTCTATTAATGTACTTAACTTGCTAACTAGCTCACCGTGAGTTATTACATTAAGTTAGCTACCACTTTTTTTAACCAAGTCATTTAAGTTTCTGATCACCAATAACATGGGACTCTTGGGGGCACACTGGAGCTTCCACTTGTCCAGTGGGCTAGTTAAAGAATTTATTATACAATTTTGCTCCAGCCTTGTGTAAGCTAAATTCACCACACACCACATATACAAGCCATGCAAATTATATGCGTTATCTATACAACCATGTTTTAAACATGTAAAATGTGCATGTACAGAGCACATAAGTACATACTTTGCTGGCTCCAGGTAGCAGGTGCAGTTTAACATAGGGATCTGACAGCCCGTTGTGATCCATGGGTTTGAGTCCCTGTGTAAGAGCAGAGAGAGAGAGAGAGAGAGAGAGAGAGAGAGAGAGAGTTGTTTAACAATGACAGCCAGGATGCATCACTAAAGAACATAGCTGAACTTTTCCGGGTTTATGCGAAGGCGTGATTACAAAGAAGCCTCGCTGACCCAAAGGCCTGGGAGATCTCATTCAGGTCAAACTCTTTTCTTTTCTGACATGTACCAACTTTGACAAAAACAAACCAAACTAATTAAAAACAAGAGGCAGAACTACATGCTGACAGAGAAAAAATAACCTTCCTGTAACCTGTAATATAATAAGATCCATTTAAGTGCTAACAAAAAAGGTAGAACTTGTGGGCTGTTTAAAAGCCCACAATTACCCAAAATGTCAAAATACCCAAAGACAGAAATCTGCTTTGACATGACCTTAACAGAGATGGAATGTTTGGTGCCACGGTGAGAGCTGTGAAGTTCATCTACAGCTGATTAATACATACCGGATGTGTAATTGCTCAACAAGGCTACATTTAAAGGCTAAGTGTGGGAGTGTCAAGATGGGAATAACACAAAAACAAAGGTGTTATGCAATATTTTCTCCTAAATATGTAGGCTGGCTGTTTGCAATTCACTTGTAAAGCAGGCCTCGATCGGTCCAGATTATATTACAACATACAACCACTAGCCACTTTATTAGGAACACCAATCAGCCAGTCATTTGTCAGCAGAGCAATTCATAAAATCATGCAGATACAGGTCAAGAGCTTCAGTTTAGGTTCACATCAACTGCTGATCTTAAATGGTGTGAAAAACAAAAAACATCCAGTTTTGCAGGCAGAAATGTCTTGTTTGAGCTGACAGGAAGGCTGCGGTACCTCAAATAACCACTCTTTACCGTCATGATGAGCAGAAAAGCATCTCAGAACACACAATACGCCAAACATTGAGGCGGATGGGTCACAACAGCAGCAGACCACATCAGGTTCCACTCTTTACAGTCAAGAACAGGAATCTTAGGCTACAGTGGTCACAGGCATTCTGAGATGCTTTTTTGCTTACCACGGTTGTAAAGAGAAGTTATGAGAGTTACTGTAGATTTCATGTCAGCTCTCTCATCAACAAATCTTTTCTGTCCGCAGAACTGTCACTCACTGGATCTTTTTCATTTTTCACACCATTCTGTGTGAACTCTGGAGAATGTCGTGCATGAAAATCAAAGGCCATCAGCAGTTTCTGAAATAGTGCCATAGTCAAAGTCGCTGAGATCACATTTTTTCCCCATTCTTATGTTTGATTTGTAAATGAAATTCTTAACCTGTATCTGCATGATTTTATGCATTGCCCTTCTGCCACTTGACTGGCTGACTGGATGAGTGCATGGATGAGCAGTTGTACAGGTGTTCCAAATAAAGTGGTTGGTGAGTGTATGTCTCCCTCATATGCCTGGTGCTTGAAGAATGGTGTATTTTTTGAGTAAGGCTGCAAAAGCTTTCGAATCAACTGAGAGTTTTAGCATGTCAAAAGAGCTTAGCTTGCAGCTCTCAGAGCTATTTCAGACATTTCTTTCTTTATGAGAAAATCAGTTGGAAACAGCTGTGGAGTATTAGCGTCCACTGCTGTTACACCCGTCATGGATTCTGCCTGCTAAAGCATGCATTTGGGTTAGGTCAATCAAAGTACCCCACCTGTCCCGTATCAAACCTAAGTTGAGTGCTATGTATAGACAAACACATTCCACTTGAGACAAAGCATCGATATCAAATTGGCAAGGAGAAATTAAAGATTAATAACTTGTAAATTAAATATTTCCCGCTACGGTTCGCCATCACATTTGCTCAAGGGCAAGTGATATGCTGACAGCCTAGCTTGACATTGTGGAGATATTTGATGCAGGCAGGGTACGCCTCATAAAGCTTAGCAAAAGCTGGTTTCAAGTTCACAATACAAATCAAGGATTCCTCCCTTTCATCTCTGTGGTTCAGTTACCAATCACTGAGACTTACTGTCAAATCTCTAAACCAGGCATCAACAGCCATCAAAGAAAGACAGCTGAGCAGCAATCCAAGAGAAATCTGACCACAAGCTGTGTCCAGCTCAAAACAGTTCAGGTCAGTCAGAGGTTATTGTGCAGAACTAAAACTAAAACATGCAGATGAGATTTATGACTTCAATTTTAAGCTGGAACTACTAGCCAATATAGTTGTGGAATGAACTTAATTTATCATATGAATTTATATTTAACTACAACCCTTGGCATGGTTTAGTTTCATGGCAAACTAATTAATCTCAGAATCTTTTGCAGTCTCTCCTGTGTGGGAAGTTTGTCATGATAAAACAGAGTTGGTAGTATTATTGTAATATGATCTTGTTATATTTAGTGTATACTTAGTGTTAAATTATGTTGGGAAATTGGTCCTTAACTTCTTTCTTCATTTTCGTGCTGGATACATGGTTTGTATTTTACTTCTTACAGGGTCCTACTGTTAAGTCTTTGTCTCATCCCTTGTATAATGAGAAATGAATGAAAGAGCAAGTGAGTCAGGTTGTCTCTCAGCCACTTGCATGCAGTCATGCAGGATGTAAGTGCACAGCACAGTACGTCAATCTCTCCTACCTATTTTACTCCCACAGGCTGACAGAACAACAAAGCTAATAAGTGTTTTGTGCTTTAGCAAGCAAAGATGGTCCCAGAGGGGCAATTGCTGCTTCTGTTGCAAGGGTAATAAAGCGTAAAACAACTTTTTTAACATTTCTGTTTTGTCTCTCTTTTCTTTTTTTCTTCTTAGCTGCTTCCAGTCATCTGTCCCTCAGTAACATATAGGGTCCTCTCATTTGTCTTTCACTTGACGGAAATACACCCGTCTCATTGGACCTAAAAGGCGTCTTTCAAATGTCTTCGCATTCTCCCGGCTCTGTGTGTGAGTGTGCTTGTGTGTGCATGGACTACAGAATGACTTTCACTTTGAAGGTGCATCCCTTGAGGTCAACTCTACCACAAAAGAAGACTTCTACAATGTGCCAAGAAAATGAGTGAGTCTGTTAGAACAATCCTCTGTCTGGTTCCTCTCAAGGTTTCATCTCAGGGAGTTTTTCCTTGGCTGCTCATTAGGGATCTAAATGATTTGTAGCATTATCTATGGTTAAACGCACTACCCCCCCCAAAAAAAAGAATTGAATTGAAACTCTTGCTTTCAATTTGTGTGTGCCTGCTCCTCATTATCTCAAAGCCACAAATCCGAATAATGACAAATGTTTTGACTAACCAATAATCCTTCACTTCAGATGTAATCCTAGGTTCCTTGAAGGTTACCTTAAATAATCTGTCAACATCCTGAAATCTAATTGTCTCAAATAACCTCCGGGAGGAAGTTTATCATCAGTTGCTTGTCGTGAAAACGTTTAAAAAAAGTGTAGAGTTGCCTGTAAATGTATAAGTCCTCCCATGAATATCTAGAATTTGCAGATATAGGAAAAAGGAGGCCTGGACTGTACAATTGTGCTATCCCAGCTCTTGACTAAGTGTGATCCACACAGTGCTAACAATCTAAAATGGATCTGAGTGGGCAACTCAGCTTAACTTTTCACACCAGCACTGGACAGTACGGGTCCTTGGTGATATCATATGGCCATCTTCCATGCCTTCAACAGTGAAGTTATATCTTTGTACTTTGGCAAGTTTGTAATGGTTTATATTGATGTGACACTGATGTAGAGTCCTTTGATCTTAAAAGTCTAAAAACTAACACCCTGTTCACCAGCATTCCCATTTCACAAGCATACCTTGTGATCTGGATGTGGATGCATTGAAGTCAGTTGGGCATTACACCTTCTTGTCAAAAAACAATCAGGCAGTGAATGCAACTATGATTTAGACAGCCAAGATTTGACAACTATCAAGCTGGCGTCTGAACAATGGTGGCACATGGATCACTGTAACCTAGAACACATCAAGTCAGCAAAAAGACTCAATTCTTCTCAGTGTTGTTGGTCTCTATTCTAGTCACGTATGCAGTTTACTGTCTTGCTGACCCAGTTGCAAGAATACTAAAGCAGATGCTTTTTCCAGAATCTAGGAGTCCCCCAACCACAGGAATATCCTATCAGTGTCTTCAATCAGGTGGAACATTATGAACCCAATTCAGTAAACTCTCTCAGCAAATTCCACACCACCAGAATGCCTGCTTCACAAGATGTATGTACTGCCTTCGTAGTGCCTTTACCTGATTCATAAGGAATATTGGCAACTGGACATTCTGACATCTGATGGAGCCTTTCATTGCTGTAACATAAGCTCGCTGATTTCATTAGTTCCTCTTCGGTCTGTGTCCAAGCCAAGTCACCCCGCCAGTTGCAGTGTAGTCTCACAGTGGCTTTGGCTTCACACTGCAACAGACTTTGTGATTAATCTTCCCAGGAACTAAGGCTTGGCAGTCATCCCGGTAGCAATAAACTGATGATCAAATGCAGGTTCTACCTAAGGGACTGCCCATGGCTCTAGAGACAGTGAAACTGCTATTTCATCATGTGTTCATCAATTATGGCCTACAGCCCTGGCAACAACAGAATAGGAGTAGAATGCTGTCAAGAGCTGACCATGCAAAAATTAACCATTATCCTTTACTCATAGCCCCCCCCCATTTTTCAGCACCCTGCTCAACGCCAGCATGGACGACCCAAAAATGTCTCTTGGCTGCCCCTGGGCTGATAGGGGGCACTTCCATCACTTCTTGTTCGTCCTGAATCTGAATTCTTATGGACTCTAATAGTTCCGGTTTCAAGTTCACTGCTCATGCTAATTGGTTATCAAGCTAACATCTGTTCCTAGGTTACCATTTCTGTGTATTTAAACACCTGACAGGTGGCAACAGTGCAAACTCTCACAGAACTGTAATGCATCATAAGCTAAATGTTATTGAACCTGGTCATAAGTCACAGGGTAGTTTCAACACCAAACAGCCTGCTGCTGGATTAAACTGAGAATACATTATCTGATATCTTTCCACAATATTAGATATATTTCCACCCGAAATATATATATATATTTTACTTTTTTTCCCCCATGTAAAATGTGTTTCTTATAAACTGTGATAGTTATATTCTAAAAAGGAGCAACAAGATAATGAACCAAAGCCAGGAGGTGTGGGATTTTTAAAATTTTGTTACAGAGGTGGAAATTACAACCCACCAGTATCAAAGTTATTTTATTTATTATTGAATTCTTATAGTTATTAGCCTGTTGAACTGAATGTGTTAATTAAATTAAATCCTCAATACATATTTAAATAATGAACCAAATATTTGAAGAATATTTAGAATAGTTGGTATGAAATAAATCTGTCCTGAATTGGTTCATGGGATTTTTTTTTTTATTATTATTCATAAACTTTATAACTTTACTGATACATAAACTTTTCCACCTCACCCAATGGTAAAAACTTCTTTGTGTTTTTTGTTGAGTTGCTTCCCCTCAAAATTTGAGCCAACTCTATATCTGGTGTACTGTTCCAGGAGGCAAATCAGCTTTGTCAAATTACACCTTTGCATTCTCCAAGGCAGCTTTGTGTGGCTAGACCCTGTATTCCCTGATGTGACTGGGGGGGGAATGACCCCAACAATTGTCACCCTGAGGAAATGGCATAACTAGACTTCTCTGTGGGTGATGTTGGCACTTAATTGAGAAGAAATGCATTTTGGAATGCAGCATCAAAATGAAGTGGCTTCCTGGGCTCTGTGATTGTCACACTGTGACTGAATAGGCAGTTGATCATAATTGCTGGGAGAGCAGGATAAATGACCAGTGTGTAAGGCAGATGGGTGCCATGCATCAATGCTTCATATACCCACTCATTCACGGTGCTTTAATCACCGCTGCTGGACGACTGCATTCGCTCCCAGAACCGCTCTAGTTGGAGTTCCTTTATGTCCTAAATCATCTTCTTTCATGTAAAAACCTAGACGCACAGCAGGTGCTAGGGGAAAGCTTGGTGTATAATCTGTGCTCATCACTTGCAAATGAAAGAGGCAAGGCTTGAGTATAATAAGCTTGGCAAGAACCAGTGGCCACTAAATGCAAGCAAACATGGGCAACTATTTAAAGAATGAGGAAGTCTTCAATGCATGGGTTGGAAGGAAGCAATACTTGCACTGCATATGAACTGCTGTAGTAAATGAGGAGGTAAGTGACATGGCAAATCTGTGAAAGAGAGAGGTGAAGAGAGTGGAAGGAATACATCAGTAATGACTGCTGAAGGACGTGACATGGAGTTAAAGTAGCACTAGGCAGGAGAACCATGCTCCTCCACATCCTGCATCCTGATTGATGATTATACTCATTCAGAGACAGCCTACTGCTTGCTGCCAGCACCAGATGATGAACTGTGGAAGCATCTCAAATCGCTAAATATAAATATATGCAAAGGAGAAAGGGCAACTATATTAATAACTCCACCATGGTCCATAGGTGTTTTATAGAACAAATACACATGGCCCCATTCATACATAAACACATGTGAGTGCAAGAGAGCGGTGCTTTACATTGACAAAGTGCCAGTCTCATTGTAATGCGGGGTCATTTATACAGCACGGAGTGCTAATGTTGGAAGTGAAATATGACCCATCCCAGGGGAGAATAGTACGCCTCCCAAAGAGGGCTGAAAGCTCAGGCAATCAGTCAAATAACTGACCTTCATTGAAAGAATGGATATAAAATGTTGCCCAAGGCCAGGTAATTTATATTGGCATTTTTAAATCATAGATCATTGTCTTTACAAGCAAAGAGGATAATTAAACCAAACTAAAAAGTCTGACACCACCAAGAAAGGTCCAATTAAATCATCCAACCCAGGGGAACTTCTACCTACCAGATATATTTGCATTCATTCATCTTAAAACCATTCAAAACCATTTTATCCTGATCAGGGTCATGGTGGATCTGGAGCCTATCCCAGGAAAACGGGGTACAGGGCAGAATGGGACACCAGTCTATCACAGGGAATCATGCATACACATATTCACAAGTAGGGCAATTTAGCCTAGATAATCCACCTTCTGGCAAGTTTTTTATGAGGTGGGAGGAAACCAGAGAACCCGGAGGAAACCCACTCTGTCACAGGGAGTACGTTTACAGAAACGGTCAGAGATTAACCCGAGCTCTGTGGCTGTAAGGCAACAACGCTACCCTCTGCACCACTGTGCTGTTAGACATATTGGAAATAAGATTCTTTAAATTAGTTTGTGCCAGTTATTAAGCCATATTCTCAGTGGCTAAATAGCATAATTGACTGATCAGTTGCTTAATATCAAAAAATTACTCAAAGAAGTCCAAGGCCTGACCAATCAGGAGACTGAAAGAAGCACAGTAAAAATGTGCTGTACTGCACTATTGATTCTATGAATAAAATTACTTTGAGTATGAGACATGGATGTGAGATTTGTAAGCTAGTCACATTCCTAGCTAGTCATCCATAAAGTATCACCTGTTCATTACTTATTCAATCAAATAAGAATTTAATTATTAATCAGTAATTTAAAAAAAAAATTGCATTTGAAAGACACAGCAGTATTGTTAATGAAGTCAGGTTCAGGTTGGATGCCATGGGTTCAATGCATTGAGGGCTCTAGCATTATGAGAGAGGTCGGAAGGATCAAACTGAGGGTTCGCTATGGAAATAAGGGGGATGAAAAGATACATGGCACTGACCTTACCTTTCTGTACCTGGGTAGAGGGAGCTGGAGTCCATCACATTCCCAAATCAGTCATGCACAGAGTGTGTGAGAGAGAGAGAGAGAGCATACATGCATGCATGCAAGACACCCAAAAAACAAGCAGGAGAGGAGAAAAAGAAATCGACAACACTGAGAGAAATACAGGCAAAATCAGAAAGCAAAGCAAAAGCGGATGGTAATTTAATCAAACGAGTGTTAACACAGAAGAAAGAGTGTTTTCGTTTGCACGTGAATGAATTCACTACTCGTGTTGACGGCACAATGCGATTTAGAGAGCAAGCCCGTAATTTTGCTGTCATGAAGTGACTGGGTGTAAGCAGAATGACCAAAATCAAACATTTCCTGTTTAAAAAAAATGACTAAAAAAACATAAATGAAATGAATAATTAATAAACTTCCTACACCCACCCACTCTCTATTCATTCACCTTGACAGGGCTGCAACGAGGTTTAGGACGTTCCTTTGTTCTACACGAATGGCTGATAGCTGGTTATACACTATTCATATGTGGAAATGAAACCAAGCCCCTGCCATTTCTTCTCTGAATATTTGCATATATTAAAAATGAAATGCTCCTACGAGAGAAACCCGGAGACCAAGTGTCAGTCAGATGAAACTTTTTCTTTTTCTTTTTTTTTTTTTTCACACAGTTTTAATATGTACTAACTAACAGGCCGATGACACCACGGGCAAAACAAATAATGAGAATTAATATCAATTCATTAAAAAATAGCATATTAATTCAATGCCTGGAGGTTCAATTAAGTATCCGTTTAGTGAAGTTAAATGCTTTGTTAATGAAGTGCTTAAATGATGTGCTCTATATTGAACATTTTATGCATAGTGTACAAAACGGTTCAAGGAAGATTCAATATTTCCTGTTAGAGTGGGAAATATTTCAAAATGGAGTGTCAGTGGATGAACTACAGCTAATTATTCTACAGCGCTGTTGAATTCTCAAATCTGATCAGATTTCAAATCTGATCTGGTCAGATTGTTACAACTTACACAGACTTGTATGCATTGTATGCACATAAAAAGGAGTCACCAAAGGAGTGTTTAAAGCTGTAAGAGCTTTAAATGCTAAGAGAAACTAACATGTTTTGCAGACATTCCATGACAATAAATAGATAAGATGTACAACGTGTCATTCATACCATCCTGCTTTTGATTATTTTCCTATAACAGAGTGTCCTGAAGTGTTTTATTCCATGCACAGTGCCCACAACTCACACACAACTTAGCAGAAGATTGGGAGAATAGCGATAAAAACTAATTCATATCCATTTGACCTTCAGTGGACAGCTATGAGGGGAATTTTTCTGGCCACTATTGAGTGAAATATTTTGGAGAATTGTGACAGAATTTCTTGGGTCAAGACTTTTTGACCAGACGCCTACCATTTTTATCTCAACTTGATGAAGTGTCTTAAAAAATGTTGCACTTCACTTAATGAAGTGCTTTCTTTCCCGTCTGAGTCTTTCTCAGAGTCCGTACTTGTGGTGTGTGGGTGGCCGTTGTCCATTTGAGGGTAATAAGATCAGCCCTTTTTCAGATTTAGAGAGGATCATATGAAGGTGACTTTAGTTGAGAAATATTGGGGAGAAATGTTGGAGGTGGGCAAAGGACATAAAGACTTCTCTTTAATAGAGTTCACTTGACATCTTGGCTTGACTTGACACTCGATGTATTTGATTCTTGGTTTCTTAGTTTCCAGTTTTTTCTCACAGTTCCTTGAGTTTCTAGTGTATGGTGGTACAGACCTTGCCAGGATCATGATTGTAGATTTAGCTTTGTTGATCGTATCTGCTGAGAGCATTGAGCACTGTTTCAGGTTATGACTATGATTCATGGTGTGCTTACATCCTACCATTGCAGACTTCCACACTACATCGTTTACATTCTTAAAATGGAACACTGACCTTCTCCTGTCAAAGGGACCGAAGATTAACATGTACATTTTTTTATAGTCACAGTTACAATACAGTTTATATACAGTATATATTATGCACAACGTGGATACTAAGTGGTAATAAGTCCATGGTAAGAATATAATTTCTTCCCACTAGCATCACGCCAGTACTTTTATTATAAGGAGCCATTATGGTTTCTCAATTCAAAGTTTCTTCTCAGTGTAGTCTCAGAGAGTTTTCCACTGTGTTCTTTAGGGATTTATATCTACATTTGGACTTCTGTAAAGCTGCTTTGTCACCTTGATAAAATAAAAACTATTATACGAATAAAACTGAACAGATGAAATTGAAAACTGTCCTAATTTCATATGAACATTTTCATGTGGGTGGTATAAATGGTCACATGACCAGAACCAATTACTTCCTACTTGCACCTCAGGAAGATGATTGCAACAAACTTCTTCAAAAGGAAATAAATAAAACTACGATATTTAGTACATCTAATATTTAAATAGTTGATTTTTGATATACATAGTAATCATGTACTTTTGTACACATTTATATCATACTCAAATGTGAATATGGCAACACCAGTAAATATGTATATAACGCAGTAAAAACGTGTTCCTTAGTGTGGAATATTCTAAATAGGGCTGCTGAACTCTGGCCAATGATGATTTTGAGCACTCACATCTCCATCTTCCTTTATTCCCTACACATCATTGGTAAATCAAGATAACATAAATGTAAATTAACTATTGCAACTTTTGACTAGTTTGACTAAACCTTTTAAAAAGAACTTTTCCAAAACATTTTTAGAAGAGGCATATAATTTAGTTTTTGTCACAAATAGCTGGCAAAATTTTGACATTAAATGAGATAATGGCATAACAGCTCCAGGAATCAATGACATCAAGAATGTGTTATGAGAAACTTTTGCAATTGCAGTTGCTGCTCTTAACACAAGTGCTCCATTATCTGCAAGCCTGGAGAGGTAATTCCGTATAATCCTCGTGTATTTCCTGTGACTACAAATGCCTCTAGTTGAGCGCTTATCACACCGTGACAATACAGAACAACTCAATATGACTGATAACCAGCCCTTTGCAATATCCGCTTCACAAATAACAGCCTTTCTACAGCTCTCCATTTCTGTTTCAGTGCATTCGGCCACACGTGCATGTTATCCACATGGAACTGCACTGCATTGATTGAGCTGGAACAATGGAGCCTTTCTTTAACCTTTATTGAACGTTTGTTTTTGATCATTCAGCAGTATTAAAAATATTCTGTATAGTACTTCTCCACTCTGGTCCACTGAGTCACCAGCTTATATAAAGACACTTACATTTTGCACATGAGCTGTAGTGCTGACGACAACCATATCCACTGAAATGCAAAAGACTAAGATAAATGATGATGTAGGCTAAGTGACTCATTCATACCTCTTTCTCTCAGGTAATAAATATGTATTTATGTAACAGTAGGTTCTGGAACAATCTCTTCAATCCACAACCCTCTGTGAACTTCACAGAATAAAGTCCATTTTTATAAGAGGAGGTGGATTTGACCTACGTTCACACTAGCAAGCAACAAGTTCCTCGTACCGCTTGTAGTTTGTCCCTCGCGAGCATGTAGTGACTGCTGCTGTGCGTTTTTTAATTGCGCTTGAGAAATGGTAGTAGCTAGAATGTATAGCCTACAATACAACTTGCACACACCACGTCTGTTTGCTAGACTTCATACTAGCTTTGTTGGCAGAATAGCAAAGCCACTCACAACCTCAAATACTTCCATGTGTGAAAAGGATAAGAGGAAACCACTTTTCTTCCATTTTTATATGTCAAACAGTAAATAGGAATTAAGACTGTGAGTGGGGAACTGAAGAAACAGCGGACCATTTGAGCCAATGGTTTGGGTTTGTCACCTGTGTGAACATAGAGCTACCTAGAAAAAATATATCCTTAACCGTGTCACATGATATGCCTCAGTGGAAGTCTGTGATTTTAAAAGAATCTGTCCGCATAAATCTCGAGTTGATACATCAATTGCCCATTGGCCTTGAGAACATAATAAGAGGACACAGAATGACTCAGTAGATTCAACTATTAAAGCTGAGCTTAAGTGCCCGTGGTCTCCTTGCGGAAAACTCTCGATGATACAGTGACCTCCATAAAGGCTGTGCTTTCTGATTACCATAAGCAGGTCACTGGATTCCTACAGTAAGACTCTGTAAGTTTTGAATACATTTCATATGAAGCTCCACATACAATACAGACATCTACTGCCATATTCATACAGGGAGGATTCCTGATTAGTCCCTCAATTATTCATTAAAGACACCAGATGGTAGAGGACACCATTTCTAACCTCACTTAAAAGAAAATACTAATTCCAGGGAAAGTCATCAAACTCTTCTCTTGTTGTTTGTTCAGTTAATAATTTGAGCTCCCAGTGATTGGGCTTCATCATAAATCGATAGCTTGTCATGCCTGAGGACTTTCATGGTAGTGCGAATGAAATATTAACAGCTGGTATGCGAAGGGAAGCCCGATCTATCTCTGCTGTTCGGCAGGGGATGGGAAGACAGCTGTTTGGCTGAGGTACAGATCTGAATCCTAACAGAGGAGATAAAAAAAAGATGAAGGTCACTCCTGATCCAGCAGAGCTTGGTCTTTGATGGCATAAAACTTTTGCTGACTTTATGACTTTTGTTGCCTTTTTTCTAGGGTTTATTTTCCTCCATTATACTTTAGAAACTATATGGTGTTTCTAACGACTGTGTGAAAAGGTGTGCTCTCCCTGTCAGATTATATGACGAAGATCCTCTAAAGATAGACCTTTTGGTGAACATGCGTCCACTGTGGCCTCAGATTTCTGTTCTTGGCTGACAGGAGTGGAATCCAATGTGGTCTTCTGTTGTTGAAGCCCATCCTTCTCAAGGTTTGACATTTGTGCATTCTGAGATGCTTTTCTGCTCACCGCGGTTGTAAAGAGTGGTTATCTGAGTTACCATAGCCTTCCTGTCAGCTCAAATCAAGCTGGCCATTCTCCTCTGACCTCTCTCATCGACAAGGAGTTTCCACCCACAGAACTGATGCTCACTAGATGTTTTTTTGCTTTTCACACCATACTGTCTAAACTCTAGAGACTGTTGTGCATGAAAATCCCAGGAGATCAGCAGCTTCTGAAATACTCAAACCAGCCCATCTGTCACCCACAACCATGCCACTGTCAGAGTCACTGAGATCATATTTTTTTCCCCATTCTGATGTTTGATGTGAAAATTAATTGAAGTTGTTGACCTGTATCTGAGTGATTTTATGGACTGCGCTGCTGCCACATGATTGGCTGAGTGTATAAGTCCATGAACTTGCAGGTGTACAATTTTTAATCTGAGTAAAATGGCATATTTGGGTGGGAAGAATGTAAGATATAAGAGGGAATTGTGAAAATATGAAAATGAAATATTTACTCAGATCTAGTCGCTAACATGCAGTCAGTTTTGAGGAAGGCATTAACAAGTTATTAATATTGACAGATTATTCACGTACCATCTAATCGGGGACATGAACCAACAAAATTTTGTCTTTTATCCACCATTGAAAGTTCATTTTGCTTTTTTATTTTTTATAACTTTTATTTAGGCCTGAAAAACTAGCACTCAAGAAAGAACCCAAGTTATATTAATGAGGAAATGAGGCAATGGATGTAGCTGTAAGGAGAAGAGTGTTACCAGTGGGAGCACCACATCTACCACACACACAGGACATAATTCACCAGAGAATGCTAAATAGGTCTGTTTGCTTTAGGGTTTGTCTCAGTCTGTGCTCTTAAGATAACAAAATAACCCAATATGTAATTTCACTTGAGCAAAGAGACTGGCCAATGTATTGAGCTTAAATCCAGGAGATGAGTGCTGGGTTATTAAATAGCCTGTTCTTTTTTATAAAGCAACATTAAAAAGCAAATAACATGTCCTTTTGTTTTCAACCACAGTAGCATAATTACTGTAGAATTAATTGCTATGTGGAGTTAAACAAATAGAAAACATCTTCTGTTTCTGCTGAATATCACACTTTTTTTAAAAAAACTATCATTTATAAGCACAAACGCAGAGACCAAACCAAGCAGAATCATCCAGGTTATCTTTACAGCACAGAAGAACTACTTTGTCTCTCTAGCTGAGCATTCTTTCTCAGACGAGAGGCTGAAACAGTGCTTATGCATCCGAAGTGTAGCAATATATCAGAATTTAGACAGACTGTAAAATCTGGAACATGATAAGGTAGAGTTGTAAAAAAAAAAAAAAAAAAAAATCCAGATATGCAGTATCTTCTAGCAGGAACTGCAAAGTTCTGCATCTTGAAGACCTTCCATGTCAGAGAAAAGACTGTTTTCCTCTGACTGTTACAAAGCGCTGACACTGGAGACTCCTTCCAAAAAAGTTGGTACTATAGCAGCAATAATGTATTAGAAAGAGTGCATTAATATAAACCTGTGCTGCCGAAACTACTGTCAGAGCTGTGTTTATGGAAAATTAATCAACACTTTCTGAATCAGATTTGAGAATTCAGTAGTAAATCTTGCTGCTTCATGGTATCTTGTGGTATTCCTGTCTAATGCAGTGTATAAGCAGTAACTTTTATATTTATAATGGCTTTTTTAGAATAAAATACATATCACAGGACTGTAGAGTAAATTATTATTGTAAGATGAAAAATCTTTTCCTACTGTTTCCTCTTCTTGGCTCTAAATAGCATTATTAATCCTCATAGAATGTGTGTAGGACAGAAAGTGTGAAAGAAAGAGGGATAGGGTAGAAAATAATGGAGAACAACAAGATGAAAGCGATGGAAGAGAGCAAAAGAGAGCCGAGAAGGGGAGGAGAGCTTCTGTCTGTCTTTTCTTCAGAGGAAACAGACGAACCTTGTGATTATCTCCACTCTTATTTGCTAATGCTTTGACTGCAATCCACTTTAATTGTTCCAGTTTGTAAACAAGTGCGCAAACCAATATGTCCCTGTTTACTCCTATACAAAAAAAAAAAAAATGCAAAATGAAAACTAGATGCTAATTAATTGGATTCTAATTCAAAACAAAATCCAGAGAAAACCTGACAGGGATGGAGAGTACTAAATATAGGCATACAGTCTTATTAGGTTGTGAAACTCTGGTTATATTGTATCTAGAGATCTACAGCATCTGTCCCACGGGAGCGCATGTCATGGTAAGCAACCATGATAAACAACACCAGATCACTCTGGTCGTATAGGTGTCATCTAACAGAGACGGTAGAATTATTTGCCAGTTAAGGTTAGGCACCATGAATAGGCCCAATATTTCCTCAGAGCAGAGCAGAGCTATTTCTTTCATGTGATTATGCAATGTCTATTTAGAGTGTAATTGAATATGCAGAGGTATTAGACAGAAATGAAAGCAAGAATGGGGTCATGTTTTGGGCAAATCCCTACACTCTAGTACTGACGAGATAGAAACACTTGATATTAATTATCTCAAACACCTCCACGTAAACAGAAATAAATACCAGTTCAGCCCACAAACAGATACAGATAGAGGGATAGAGAGAGAGCAAGAGCGAGAGAGAGAGAGAGACAGAAATAGAGAGAGATCTTGGCAGCATTCGGGGGAAATACCCTGAGTCTCAAGAGTAAACTGTCAGGCATCAGAGGCATTAATGATATCTGCTACTTCTTTCCAAGTTTTATTTTTCTTCATAATACCTCTATACATATTAATGAGTGTTTGTATGACAGGATACGACGAAACCAGTTGTAAGATTTTCTTCCATTTTTGTGCATCGAAAAAGAAGTAAAGTTGTGAGTGAGGTACTGATGAAACCTCAGACCACACCAAAGGATGCCAAAGGATTGGTCCGAGGAATCAGTCAAGCCAATCATTTGGATTTGTTGCTTTACCTAATTTGCATGGAATCGACAAACTCTCAATTCAAGTGGTGCTTGTGCTGAAATCACAGCTCCATGTTGTGTCAAATGAATAGTTGCCTGTCACTTTGTCTCCTGCTAGATAAGTACGGTTAACAGAGTACTCTATGGTAACAGAGTATGCAAACAGAGACCAAATTTTCAAAACAAAACAACAAAATAACCCACTTGAATCGCTGTACCTTGAATCGTACAGTAACAGCACAGCTTCCACCAGAAATCACTCATTTATTTTTAGAATCCCAAGTAAGAACTCACACCTCCTCCAGCTGTTTTTTTTACCCCCTAAACTCCTAAGCCCTGATTTAATAAGATCCTGAATAAATCTGATAAGTTTTTAGTTAGTTATGGATGTTTTGCAGATGATTTACAATGAATAATTGTGTAAGAAGAAAACAAAATTTAAATGAGGTTTTTGTATTTGCTAATTGTTCATGATTGCTGCAGGAGTAAAACTGAAATTTGCCACACTTGTTCATAATTACAAAAGAAGTATATCACCATATGTTATTAAAGGCAGCATGACACATATATACACATATAAATAGAATATCAGCAAAAAAAAGTCGGAAATGTCTATTCTGTTAAGGTGTATCTAAATGAAAACTTTTTTAAATGGCTCTCTTTAGTTATTATGTTCAGGGGTCCAAGCACCAAAGTCGACTCCGAACTAAAGTGCTGTTGGTGCAAACTGTCCAGGAATAGAAAGCTCTATGGCTCCAAAAAATATGATTTGAAAAATCATAAGTTAAGTTCTGTGGAGTTTATTGTACAGTTAAAGCCCTACTACACTTGATAGAGATTATTCCATAATACCAGCCCAGGTGTTAACAGCATTGCTTACCTTCGCTTTATTGATGGTGCAGTGCAGGGCATTGTTCTCTTGATCATACAACAGGCTGAAGTCCAGAGTGCCAAGAGTGGCTGTGAAGAGAGAAGAAATAACAAACTTTACCCATGCTGCAACGCTTTACACCCTTTGATACAGCTTTGTGAACAAGCATTGATTTGACGTTTTTGATCCGTGCTGGTCATATGCGCTATTACAGTACAGCTGGTAGAAATCAGAGCAGAAACGGTGTTCATGCTCCAGTGCTTTAGCCTGAGGAATCTAGCAGATTTTTGATGGACAGCAGGAATTGATAACCATAGCTCAGGTCTATGTGATCATATTTCCATTCTAAGTGCTTCTGAAACCCAGCAAAAAGTAAAAAAAAAAAAAAAAAAAATGTGATGCCTTACTTTCTTTTTTTTTTTCCTTCAAATGACCTTCGAGGCAACATTCTGTATTCACATAGTGTGCCCACATTGGCCATTGAGAAAGTGTTCAAAACGCGATGGTCAATATTCTTAATCTGGCTCATGGCACAAGTTGTAGCCGCATGGCCTTTCAATTGTCCCCTGCTGTGTGGGAGTCGGAATGAGAGCCGGTGAAGAATGTAGCCTAGTGGGAGGTCTACAGTAATCATATGGAGTTCGGGTTCTTCGATAAACGTGGCCATGCTGTGTTCTCCTCACTGAGAAACACCTGGGGCTTTCCTCCTACACAGATGCAGAATCAGATTCTTGTGCTTAAAGCCTGACCTTAACCATACTGTACTCCACTATATAGAGCTGTATAGACCTACGGTTCTCAAAGTGTAGTCCGGGGACCACCGGGGTTCTGTGAAGCATAGCCAGTTTTACATTTTATTATTGTGCTGGAAATCACAACCCACTATTATACCACTAAGTTATTATTAAAAATGTGTTCTCTGAGTGAAAAGTTCAGATATTAAAAAGCTCTGTGGCTCCAATTTGACAAAATCTTGTTATACTTGGCTACTGAGAAGTGCAACAGAAAAGCATTCACCATCCATGGCCGGGAGTCACGAATGCAAAATTGGCCGTGCTCTCTAGGTGGGAAGGATGGCATTACTATCTCATCCCTGTCAATCACAGTGACACTAGCCAATCGTGGGCATCTGTGAGCTCAGGTATGTGGAAGAGGGCAGATAGCACCTTCCTCTGACTGTGTTATGCTGCCCTGTGATGCGGCATGAACAGAAATTCAAAAAGATCTGAATGTAGGCTTCACTTTTCTTGGAGGAAGCAAGTGTTTGCCCCACCCTCTCCGGTTGGTAGCTGTTGTATGATAGGGGGGCGTTAGCTAGTGGGTGGGAATTGGCAGGTGGGAAAATGGGGTAAAAATTGAGATTTTTTAAGTAGATATTTTATATATATATATATATATATATATATATATATATATATATATATATATATATATATATATATATATATATATGCAGAGGAGGCTGAGGTCTAATACTCTCTCTGTCTGTGTGTGTGTGTGTGTGTGTATCTCAGGGGCATCAGTGAACACCTTAAGCATTAAACCAGACCCGTATTTGATTAGTTTTATTGGCCATCAAAGATTTAAAACACTGTCTGATTCTCTAGCGCTTTGAAAGTCTGACTCTTAGTTTTCATACTATAGGAAAACTTCATCTAAGCAGACTCCAACCAGCTGCAAGCGAAATTAAAAAAAGAAAGATGAAAGAAATCATCTGCAGAATGAAAATGAGATCATTTCTGCTGACTCATTTAATATTCTGAAGTCAATAAGCTTAATATCAACAGTGAGAAGTGCAGCCCTTTTGGCAGTTTAGTTGGACATGAGGAGGTGTTGTAATTTAAAAGCTCATCTATCAGGCACGGATTTCAGTTTTCTAGCTTACATAGCCATTTTCAAAGCAACAAACATAGCCCTTGGTCATTTATATATATATATATATATATATATATATATATATATATATATATATATATATGCAGCTTGCTCGCATGCTAGTTCTTTGTTTCTACACATTTGCAATTCAGGCAGCGAGTGAACCCTAGTGTATTAAAGTATTCAGTGAGTTGTGTTTTCTGACAGAATTTTAAGTAATATGATAAATGAATTAGCCTCAGCAGGGGTGAGAGAAGCAGAAATTGGCTGCTGAAATATACCAGGGTTACAGGGCTTAATTTTCATATGTCTAAAGTTATTAAAAGCTTTCCCAACTGTGTGGTGTTAATGGTTCTTATCAGGCCATGTTCTCTTTGAAAAAAAAAAAAAAAAAAAAAAAAAAAAATATAGTGAATTTTTTAGCCGCTGTATAGAACCTTTAAATCTCAACAGGAACAAAGTATAACCATTTGTTATCCTGAGAATTCGAAAACCCGTGGCTCTCTGACAGCTGCATGTTCATCACGGTTCAATTACACTGCATAAAAACTTAATTAACACTGGTTGCTGCTTTGAAGGTCCTCCTTTCACTGCGATTAAGCATATCGTAAACATGGGCCTTGTAAGTGTAACCTCAAGACGGCCTGAACACAAAACAGGATGTGCTCACAGTGGGTGGGGGAGAGAGAGAGAGAGAGAGAGATAGTGCATGTGCTGTTGTGTGGATGGCAAATTTGAAAAACAAATGAAAATGTCATAGTCATAAGATAAGTCATAAGGCTTTCCTCCTACACAGATGCAGAATCAGATTCTTGTGCTTGACCTTAACCATACTGTACTCCACTATATAGAGCTGTATAGACCTACGGTTCTCAAAGTGTAGTCCGGGGACCACCGGGGTTCTGTGAAGCATAGCCAGTTTTACATTTTATTATTGTGCTGGAAATCACAACCCACTATTATACCACTAAGTTATTATTAAAAATGTGTTCTCTGAGTGAAAAGTTCAGATATTAAAAAGCTCTGTGGCTCCAATTTGACAAAATCTTGTTATACTTGGCTACTGAGAAGTGCAACAGAAAAGCATTCACCATCCATGGCCGGGAGTCACGAATGCAAAATTGGCCGTGCTCTCTAGGTGGGAAGGATGGCATTACTATCTCATCCCTGTCAATCACAGTGACACTAGCCAATCGTGGGCATCTGTGAGCTCAGGTATGTGGAAGAGGGCAGATAGCACCTTCCTCTGACTGTGTTATGCTGCACAAAACAGGATGTGCTCACAGTGGGTGGGGGAGAGAGAGAGAGAGAGAGAGAGAGAGAGAGAGAGAGATAGTGCATGTGCTGTTGTGTGGATGGCAAATTTGAAAAACAAATGAAAATGTCATAGTCATAAGAGGTCAGGGTGAAGTTTGGACTTGGCTGTAAGAATGTGAAAAGATAATATATAAATAAATGAATAATTGAATAAATGAATACATGCATAAATAGGCAGATGGATGCATGGACTGAGGAATGAATAATCTAATCTGCAGGGATTTTGAGTGCATGAAAAACAATGTGGAGAAATGCATCGAAACAATCCACCTTGCCATTCAACACACAGCCGATTAATCATTCCAATATCAAGCATTTTAAACTAATCGGCATTTTCTGATCAACCTGCAAGCCTGGGTGATTAATATAAATGCTCAAGCTTCTTCTTTTTTCCCTTTTTTCTGTTTTGTAGGAGACAAAAACTAGCAATGTTTGCTATTTTCATAACTAATCTCATAATTTTCAGAGCTAATCCTGAAGACAAAAAAAAAAAAAGACAGTCCATGTAAAAATTAAACTGCACGTGTTGCTGGTTCATGAGGGAAGTTAAATACAGCAGAAATGTTCATTTAAAAAGATCATTTTCATTTGTTCTGTGGTATCTGGGGTATCCATGGTATCATCATCGGCCCCTGAAAAACGCATACTGCCTGTGATGAAACGTTTCTATCCTGATGGGAGTGGTCTGTTCAAAGATGATCCCGCCCCCATCTACAGGGCATGAGGCTTCACTGAAAGCTTTAAAGAGGACGATCGAAATGATATAGACCACGTGTCAAACTCAAGGCCTGTGAGTCATACATGACCTGCTGCCTCGTTTCATGAACTTGCAAAAATAATATTGAAACTGCTCGTAGTACTTACTTACTTACTCCTCAACATTTTTGCATCTAGAATTCACAGCAGACCTGCAGCATAGTGACCGCCGTTATCACTGTACAGCGCACATAGGCTTACGTCTCACAGCACTGGTTAAACAGACGCCTACCTGCTGTGTTTGATGCAAGGCAGACTCGCATATAAATATGATTCAGAGTATGATTCAATGATTCCGAATCCTGAAATCTATCACCCTGTGTAGAGACCTACAAATATGTTGATAAAAGAAAAGTTGATGAAGTGCAAGGACGAGAAATCGGAGACTAGGGGATAATCCTGTGTGAGTTCTTCTTAAATCTCTTTCTTATCTTTACATATTTTCAATATATGGAAAACAGATGTATTTTTTAAAAAAAACATTAATCAGTAAAATAAATGTTATCACCTAGCAGCAGTTGGACAGTTTCTGTTAGCCATTCTAATTTCAAAGCTTATGATATTGGTGTTCATTGATGGAATCAGTAATGTGTTAAAAAATGAACAGCCTTATGTTAATGCTCTTCAAATGCTCATCAAAAAAGCTTTGAGGTTGACACCCCTGTGTTAGACAGCGCTCTCTACCACCATCATCAAAACAACTGATGAAATATCTTTTGGAAGAACGGTGTTCATTGCTCCAGTACAGTTCCAGATAGATCCGGTTCTGGTGGCTCAACACCTTACTAAGACACTTTATGTTGGATTTTCCTTTCATTTGTCACCTCTCTGTATTTGCACTGTATCTGCCCTAAGGAATTAAAATCCTATTAAAAGATTTACTGAAGACTTTATGCACACTTCATATACTTAAAGCCTAATTTTTGCCTTTTTCCATAAGCTGCTCATTAAAAAGAAACATTAAGAGCTTGTGAATAACTTTCCGTTCAGCCTCATTTCCGTCAAAGCATCAGCAGTTCTGCTGAATATGGCATTTCCTCCTACACGTCTATCAGGCTGAAGAAATGAGTTTCATTCTTCTTTTCTGAATATCTACCAGCTGAAGGCAGTTTGAATGGAGCTTCTGTCAAAAACTCGACATTCGGTGGGCTGTGGATGAAAAATAAACACATTTCTGACTCTCTGTTAGTGATTTCCATTAAATATGCAGCCATAAATTGCCTCTACACAGAGAAACCGTAGTGAAAATTCCTCAGATCCCAACACGACGCCTAATTGATCTAGAGCGGATGAAAGTGAGCAGTGATTTGGGCCGGCTAATGTGCGGTCATTAGCTCGAGAGACCGGTTGGCAGTAGATACTGTGAATCAGAGGATCATGTGCCTTAATTGAGCGTCCTGAGAGCATGTTAGCCATGACCTTCAGTGAGTGTTAGTGTGTGCATGTGTGTGAGATACTCCTCCTAGACTATACTAACACCTTCATTAAAGAAACACAGAGGTCATTGAGGTAAGTGAGACACCTCATGAGAGGGACAGAGCTGTTAGGTTACAACAGGCTTTGTATAGGGTGGAGGGTGAAAGGATGCTGAAGGCTGATTGAGCAAACCTTGACGAAAAGGATAAGAACTCTTCACATTTCATTCTACATTTATGGTGTGCGCTTGGATTTTTACTAGATAATTATCATCCAAGTGGTTCACATTGTAACACTTTGAAAATAAATGAGAACCGAGACCAAACAACCAAAGATGTGCAAAGACGTACTGGAACCCAGCCAAGACATCATCACACCTTTTCGTTGTGTCCTTGAGGTCTGCTGATATTATCTTGGCCGGTTGCCCAGCCGGGGGTAGGACAGCTTAAGGTTGAGCTTGTTTTTTTAGTTTTATTAACAACCTGTTATCACCTATTACAAAGCTGAGGTTCTCAAACAGCTTTTTCCCTAATTTGTTCATCTGCCAATTCCCACCCACCAGCCAGCTCTCCCCTCACATACTACAACTGGAAGAAAGCGCTACCTGCCCTTTTCCGCATACATGAGCTCACAGAAGCCCACGATTGGCTAGTGTCATCGTGATAGACAAGGGAGAGAGAGCATGCCATGGCCGGCCACATATGGCTGTTTCATCCATGGGATTCGAATCCACAATCTCTAGAAAACAGGGCGAATGCTTTTCAGTTGCACCAAAAGGGAAGCTGCACGGCTGATATTTGGGTGTATGTTTTTGACTTCCTGTTGTTTCCGTTCACGCAAAATCTAATAATCATGTGGATACCCTGCTACAGTGACAGGAAGCATTAAAAATGCAGAATAATAATTCCAGATAATAAGTCCAGGGAAATACTGCTGCAGACTGAATACACTCCAAACAGTAGCCGCACTTATAAATCTGTGGAAGTGGTCTGGGCAGATATGGTGGATGAAGAGAAAATTAATTATGTGGACTTGCTTTATATATGAGGTGAAAAAAGCCGTGATCCTGAAAGTAAAAACGTTGCCCAAAGGAACAGACAAATGAGTCACAGTCTACTGAGACTGTGAACAGAAAGTAAGGTAAAAGGAGAGAAAAGGAAAACATATATAGAGTGATTAGATTGAGAGTAAAGATAAAGGTGCAGCAAAGAAAGAACAGGAGAGAGAGAGAGAGAGAGAGAAAGAGAGAGAGAGCTCCATTTGTGGTCCTGTGCGGTTCAGACTGATCACACTACGCCAGCCTCCATTAGTCTCCTTCTCTGTTCAACACGTTTAGAGGCTGAGGGCAGCACAGAACCTCTAATGATTTTCGTATTGACGGTACAGCTTTGGAGAATGTGCAGCAGGTGTCATTAGCTCTAAAGAGGTGCCATTATTTCACTCATAATTATATCTGTCTATACAAGCACATATAGAAGTATAGGCAAAATGGCACATAATTACAGTTAACGTGTGCAGGTAAGTCTCTAAGCATCTATTGGTCTTAACAAAGAGAAGATGGTTTGAGATGGTTTGAGATGGTTTGAGATTTTTTTTATTATTCATAGTTGCCCAATGGTCAAGCAGGTTCAGCAGTGGCTCGTGGCCATAGATTTTTGAGCAGCAGGAGATCATTTTCATCTTTAGCTCAGCCTTTGCATGGGAAATAAGGTCTATCCACTGCTCTACTCCTGAACATGGGGCAGCATGATGCCAGCCCCAATGGGCCTCTATTAGTGCTTGTTCTCATTTTTGACCAATAATAACTCTATAGAGCTAAATGGAGCAGTGAGCACAACATGACTGAACAACAGAGTGCACAAAAACAGAATGGTGAACAAATCAACCGAACATCAGGTTATATCTGTCACATAATTTTTTTTTTCAAATCTTTGGTCACTCAAAGGAGGTGATTATTAAAATGCATGAAGTTATGAATTAAGATGTTATGAAGATTAGCATTTGTTGAATGGCTGATATAAATGGTAGGTAGGTTCAACAAATAAAAACAAAAAATAAAACACTACTCCTTACTGACTGCAAAATAAAAGTTTTCATTTGGTAAGTAGTAATGTTTACACTTACAATACATGCTGACTTCCACTGACTGATGGTAGAACGTCTTTTATTAGGTGAATTAATTAGTATACATGTAGAATTCAGTCCTTTCTGAATTAGGAACACACAGCTATGTGGAAACACTGACTATACAGCGCAAGCTAAAGACTGGCACAAAGGCATTATTTTGCAAAATATGTAGAAATTTGGTGGTTAATAACCAAAACATTGGCCAAGAACCTGCAAGAGCACAAATCCATGTGATAAACAAGTCTGCATTAATGCACTTAACTAGCTAACTAGCTTGGTAGTACTATACGATAGCTATCACTTTCTAGCCAAGTCAATTAGGTTTCCGTGCAATTAAAACATTGGACTGGGCAGGACATTAGGGCTTTTACTTGCCTGGTGGGCTAGCTAAATTTATGCAATTTATGAACTGTCCATGCGAATACATTATTATTTGGTACCTAAACCCACCAGTTTCATACACAAATGCTCACTTCATGGAAAACTGGAGAGACATCGAGAACTTGGCTTCCAGGACCCCCAAAAAAAGCTCACAATGGTTTCATCATCCTGTTGGTACCAGTGTTTTGGCGTGGTCCACATCCTTTTTAAGAGCAACTCTTACAACAATGTTTGTTTGTCGTGCTATCCTGATGGTTTGTGCAGGGGAGAAATAAAGACCTACAGCTGTTCAGTCAAGGGGCTACATGTAGTATGTTGTGCAAGGTTCTTGCTCCATGCAGCAGCTGTGGCTCGGTGAAGGCAGTCAGCATGACAGTAAAGAAAAATCCCAGCCATCGCAGCTGGAGGTGTGTGAAGAGGAACAGGGCTGAGGGCTGAAATGATTTGTGCGCTTCTTCGTGATGCGCTCAAAGAGAGTCTACGTAATCCGACAGCGTTCTGGTGCCATCAAACGATGCAAGCGAGACTCAAGCCATGGGGATAATCGGTGGGGCAGAGTGAATACACTGGTAAGGATGACGAGCATCATAGGAACATGAAGGAAGAACAGATAAGAGACACCTGGAAACATGGTAAAAGGGAAATTGCGATTCTGCGTCCCCACTGCTACATTAAAAGCAAACTGCCGAGGGCAATAGGTGCTGGGTGGAAATAATTGAAAACGGCTCACTGGAAATTGGAAGCACTGAAAAAAGCCGTGCTGATTTTTCATCTATTGACATTGTGCTCGTTTGCATTTATTAGCAAGTAGATAGCTGTGTATAAAGATTCTGATAAGGGGTGATCACTATTTTAAGATTGCATCTCTTGGATGTTTGCATGTAAGAGTGTTTTAGAGGAAATGAAAATATCCTTTGCTCTTTTTTTTTTTTTTTACCAAGTTTACCTGGAGCTATTATATTTTGTCATCATGGTGTCCCTCTCTCACTCTCTCTCTCTCTCTCTCTCTCTCTCTCTCTCTCTCTCTCTCTTTCCACACACACACGCATACACCTCGACAGAAATTCCCCAGTCCAGTTTCAGTCCACAGAGCCACGATTCTGAAAATATCACTGCTATATTCAGCAGCAATTTGACGGAGTACTTGCTTTTTATGAGTCAAGGTTATTTTGCTCTACAGGTGCCCAGTGAAGTGATGGATGTAGCACTAAAAGAATCACTCACCGAAAGGCCAATGTCATTTTCCCCCAGAGACATTTTAACACTATAATATTCTTTGGGTTTTGAGATGGAAAAAGCTTTTGTTTCCTGCTGTTTGGCCAGACTTTGAAAAGTCATTCTCCCCATAAGTCTTTGTTCTTTCTCCATGAAATGGGCCAAATGTGAAACTTTAAGTCATGATATTTAAGACAACAGTTTAAAATCAGAAGGTGAAGAAGCGAAGAACACATGAAGTGCTAACAACAAACAAGATCATTTATCAACCTGCCACGCAAAAAAAAAACAACAACAAAAAAACGAGTTGACGTGTGTCAACCACTCAAACCTCTCACACTCACAGCGTGCTAAATAAATAAAAAAATTTAAAGAGGTAAGAAAGGAGACATTTGTATGACAGCTTGAACATTTTTCTAGTCCTTTTTCTGGAGAATGATGCAATGGATCATACATTACTTCTTATTTAAGCAATGAATCCCATTTAAACATAAATATTTTACAAATAAATATAAATTTGATTTAAATTCTTGCTGAAATTTAAAAAAATGTGTGAATGGAGTCTGCACATTTATCAGTTTGAGCTGAATTAATTCTCTAAAAGTGCTACAAGTGTAGTAGTAATATTTATTACTACTATTAATAATTAAAGCAGCATTTTCGGGGGCCAAGCGCCCAGACTCAGTGAGCCGCACATTCACAAATGCACTACAGTTGTTGCATAAGCAATCACAGGAAAGCAGAGCCATAACTATAGGCAAAGGGATTCAAGAGTGATTTGTAGTTTTACGCATTTGCCAGTCCGTTATGAGAGAATGGTTTTGAATATTTTGAAGTTCCTTTAATAATTTTTGTTTAGACAGGTTTCAAGATGATGTGAGCCAAATTTGGTGAAGATTGGACAATATTTGGAAGAGGAGAAGCAAAAATAGCACTTAGATGGAAGCATTTTTGGCATGTTATTGTAACTTTTGACCAGTAAGTGGCACTGTCACGAAATTTGTTGCATAGCCTCAGGGCATGGTCCTGAAGATGCTTACCAAGATTTGTGTCAGTGTGCAAGGTCATTGCTGAGATACAGCCTCACTTCCTGTTTGGTGGTTTCGCTATCAGATTCGTTGGCCCATTATGGACAAACCGTTTGGAGTATTAAAAAATTCTTTTGATAACTTTTATTAAGCTTAGTCTGAAGATGACATATGCCAAATTTGGTGATGACTGGACAAACTTTTAGGAGGAGTAGCGAAAAAACAGTTTTTGACACAATCCAAGATGGTGGAAAATCTAATTAGGTGGAAAATGACGTCATAGGGTGCGCTGAACTTGTCTCGACCCAGTGAATCCAGGGATGCCTTTTAAATTTAAAAGGGATAGCTTTTAAATTTTGGACACATGGTTCAAAAGTTATGACCGTGAACATATTTCCAAATTAGGCCCAAATTTGACCCAACGGTGGCGCTAGAGTGTTGGCAGCACTTGGCCCAAATTTGGTCAGAATGTTCCATAGACCCTCCCCAATCAGTGTGCCAAATTTCACAACTTTCTACTATGAGCTACCATATACACGCTAGCCAGAAGAAGAAGAAGGAGCAGCAGAATAACAATAACAATAGGGGGCCTACGCACCTTCGGTGCTTGGCCCCCTAAAAACAGGACGAGGAAGAAGAGCAATAATAATATATTTCTTGTCTCACAAGCACTATAACTAGACAATGCATATGTTTCAAGAAATATGAAGAGCTTATGAAGTTAAACAACTCCCAAATCCAGATGTTTGAAGCACCGAGGGCTTCACAATGTACCATTAATCCAGAACAGGCTGGAAATAACTGCTACTTACAATTTTAATTCACACTCTCTATGGTGATAAGCTGCTATTAGAAGATAACACCTTTTAATAAAGCTCATACTCTTTCAGCTGTTGTTTGTTTATTTCTTTCTCCCTTCAGTCTCCTCTTCGGGAGGTGAAATGCATGCTTAATTGGGTTATGGTCTGGTGATTGACTTGGCCAGTCTAAAACCTTAAGACAACTCCAGGTGTGATCACCAATCTGCAGGTGCTGCCTCATCACACTCTAGACATTGAAGGTGGATGAATGTGCCATGGGCTTTTGTGCTGCACTACATGATGAATGGAAGACATTCATGTTGTGGCTGGGGAATCGAGGAGGAGGCGCACAGACCTGAGACCAGCTTTGCAGGATTCTCTTATAATGGATATGATTAGGAGTGTGCATGGAAGGGATAATGGCCTGAGATCAGTATAAAAGTGGAAATGTGGAAGTGAGGATGGAGAGAAGGAAGGGAGTGTGGTAGGTTTATCTCTCCTCTGCAGAGAGATGGAGAACAGCACATACTGTCAGCCTCAGTCTAACAGCCTTTCAGCAAAAAAAAAAAAAAACAACATCAGTACGCACACCCATGCACAGCACTGGGTCGCTGTCTCCTTCTGAAGAAGACATTTATCTCATTAGGGCTAATTAGTGTTAAAGCCGTGATGGGCTTATAAGGAGACACTTTCCTTTAACACGTGATTATTTTTTGTTTTGGACAAAGCAGCTAATTAAAAGTTTATTAAAGGGTGAGAGGCAGAATTAACACTCCGTTATTAAACGTGTCATTCTAATAGTTTGTCTTCCTTTTTTGCTAATATAATCAATGTTGTTTTGCTCACTGCAACTCACACAGAAACAAGAATAGATTAGGGATATAAAAAAAATTACTTTATTCAGAATGAACAGATAATGTGCTCTAAACAGAAACAAATACATATTTGACTAGTTGTTGTTTTGTTCAGAAACAAAGTTGAGACTAGAGGTGTGTATCGGGACTAGGATCCCACAGGACGGAACAAAAAGTCATTCATTCATTCTTCCATAGTAACTAGGGATGTGAACCTCAGGCTTCCACCTAATTCAGTACGATTTCAATTTATGGCAATGATATGATAAGGCTATTTCATAATATCACTAATTCTTCTATTATACTACACGATTTCAATTCTTAAGGCAACAATTTGAAATACCACAGAATCTACTATGACTCGATATGATTTCAATTCATATGCCAATGATTATACCACTGAATTTGCTACAATTCAACGTGATTTCTATTCATAAGGCAACAATTCAATATTTGACAATACCACAGAATCTGCTACAATTCGATACAAAATGATTTCCATTCATAAGGCAATGATTCAATATTTGATGATACCACTGAATCTGCTATAATACGATACAATTTTTATTCTTTAGGCTGTGAGTCGATATTTGACAACACTGCTGAATTTGCTACAATTCAATACCATTTCGATTCATAAAGCAATTTGTCTATATTTGACGATAATACTGAATCCGCTACGATACGATTTCAATTCTTAAGGCAACTATTCAATATTTTACAATACCACTGAATCTTCTACAGAATGATTCGTTTTTGATGCTTAAGGCAACGATTTGTGATTTGACAATACCACTGAATCTGCTATGATACGATACAATATGAAATGAGTTCTATTCTTAAGGCAACAATTCTATTTTTGAAGATGTCACTCAGTCTGCTACAATATGATATTATGATTTGATTTAGTAGTTGATATGTGACCAGAACCTGGGGTAAGCCTACCATTTCTTTTACGAATGATGACGACAGTTGTCTGTCATTTTTTTGATAATGATCAAATTATAGTCAATTATAATTGATAGTAATCAATTTCTGATTGTGGCCTCAATTGATTTCAATTGTTGCCTTTTATTTCAATTTATCAGGGTCGCGTGGTTTAAATTAGGCTACTAGTTTGTTCATATTTTGGGAACTGGAACCATCTAAATTCGTTTTTATAAACAAAAACAGTCCCACATACACCACTAGTTGAGACAAATTATGGACTGTGATGTAGCTGTGGTTGAGGAACTGTCAGAAGGAGGCCATTTCCCCTCAAATCTGAATACAGATATGGATAGTGTCATTGCATTACACTTCTAAAGCAGATGTGTGATTTGTCTGAGGGGGCATGTCCTCATGAATAAATTATTAACTGGTGAATAAGAGAAAGCACAGACAGACATATCAGTGCTAACCAAACACATAGCACTGTTCTGACCTGGCCCTTGTACAACCAAGCGATGACTGGTGAGTCACAGTGATATAAAAGTGGTGAATGGTCCATTAAATATTAGTCGAGTGTCCACACTAATAGAGTGACTGCGATATTACAAATGTGGTTTCCCTGCAACACTTGTGGCTCCATAACTCATAGAGAATAAAAGCTCCGAGTGGGACGTTAAGTGGAACTGCACCTGCTTACGACCTGCCAGAACAACAATAAATGACTCATATTAGTTTAGATTAGATGAGATGAATGCTCTCACTATGTTGAAACAGAATTTTGTGATTTATTTATAGAAGAAATATTTGGTGTGTATTTCCATAGAGCCTGGAAATGGTTTTCGCAGTTTTAGCACCCTTTCAACAGCCTCTTTGTGCGACTCGCATTCATGTGGACTCTTACTACTTGTTCTACATATAATCCAAAATGTCTGAGTATCACTAAAAGTGTTTAGCACTGTCAGACAGACTAGCAACTGCTTCAACTCAAACACTGAGCTTTTCTGCCAGGGGAAAAATAACAGAAGGTAGCCTTCCTGCTCTGCAAACGTGTTGCTGAGCTGCCTGACTAGCATCCCAGAGTGCATCCAGAAAGAATAAAACTAAAAAATGACTTCATATGGAGAGCTGAATATTGCTGTTCGGATGGTGTGAACACACGCTGAAGAGGTCAGGAAGGTCTCTGTGAGTAATAAGCAGCGAGGTTATGAGATTGCAGTTTGAATCATCTTCTCTTATCATTGCTGAACAGCTGCTGGTGGGAACCAGTTAACATCAGGTGAATGAGGTCATTTGAACTGAACAAGATTTACTGCTATAGTAGGTTTCAAAAGTCTTCAAGAGTCTACCACCACCATGCTTCACTGCCATCATTTATCAAAAACTAAGAGAAATAAATTGATGAAATTGAAATCTCGCTAGCCTTATCTGTCTTCTTTTAACATTGCTAACAGGAAAATTGTATCAGGTGGAAAAAAAACCAGAATTTTGCCAGAAAAACACTAGCACAACATTAGTGGACTCTGTGCTAACATCGTAAATGATAAACAGCACATTCTACATTCTACGACAGCATCACCCTTGTTTCCTATTGGGTCACAAATCCGGGGTTCGTGAGTTGGTGTGAAGAAAATGTAAACGCTACCAGAAGCAAATGCATCTTTCACTTCCTGTGGCCTTTCCCCTTCAGTGAATTAGCGTTTTATTTTATTCTTCTTTGGTCTTATAGCTACTTTAGTAGACAGTACTTTATTGATTCCCAAAGGAAAATTTGGTTAAAAAAAAACAAACTGAAAAAGCAGAAGATTTCAGGTTTATTGTGGTAGCAAGGGATCAAAATCGTAAATGCTAGGGCTAAACCACTGATGGTAGCACCTCTGTTGAAATCATTTACACTTGATTTAGGTTTAATTAGTGTAGTGCTTTTAGTAACCATTTTTTAAACTTACAGATATGAACCATGATGTCATATCATTTGAGAAATACAATTTGACAAAATCTAGTAACATGTTTTGGTAGAGTCTTGGTAGAGTTTTGGTAGAAACAGTGTAAAAAATGTCCATAACTTACATCAGTCCCATCAGTCAGTGCAGCAAAAGTGGTAATCAACCAGTCATTACATCCCTTCCAACCACACACACCATGTTCCTAAAATAACACCGCAATCTATGGTATCGGGGCAATTTCATAACCTTTGACACCAATTTGAATTAGAGCGTCTTCAAGGACCCTTAGTCACCCAAAGCCAAATAATCAATGTGCTTACAGCGTAAATGTAGCTGAAGTGAAAGCAAGTGCAGTGCATCTCATATATGATATGAATGAACACTGGTGGGACACAACAAAATCTCCAGTGTCATATTACCAAGTATAATGTAGCCTGCATATAAGTCCAGATGGACACAAATGTATACTCTAGGTGCTAATTTTAAGATAGAATTTGCTCTTTAAAACCATGAATGTGACCCTTAAACCATCCACAAATGAGATCCCACACACAGAGAAGCTGCTTATGGTCTAAAAAAGCTGTAAGACGGGAAATGCAAATGAGGGATTTAGTGAACTTCCGGCACCACGCTTCAGCTATAATTATGCTCCGTTGAGAAAAGCGCATGATGGTGAACACATCCAGGCTGGTGTTGCTCTGCATGCGTTCCCCCTCCATTGTGTGTGAAGTGTGTTTACAGTACACTTGATTATGGCCACAGTACCGTTTTAGTTCATCTCAATGAGGATGTTACTCTGAGAGAGTGATTTCATCGAATGAACAGTATTCAGCACTGAATATATTTCAAGTGTGATTTTTGTTTTTTCTAGGTGAATCTTTCCTTTTTAGATGACAGATTGTGGATTATATTGCACTAAAGACATTTCAGAATCGTTTAAAAAATAAACTTCCGTCAGTTATTTCAAACGTTTAAGTCTGTGCAATTGTATAGTAATGTATGGAAGAATTACTGTATATGCCATACTATATATTCTGTACCTACATGCTAGTCATGTAATGCTGTGCCACTATCTGTATCTCTTCAGTGCTCCAAACATCAGTATAAACCCAAAGTGGGTGTGGCCTAAATGGTAAAACACTGAAAAATCCCCAGATGTAGAAATGTCAGCAGTGTCAGCACTGTATGTGAATTGTGGCTCTGACAGTTCCTCAACCTCAGCTATATCACTCGAGTTCATAATTGCTCTAAACTAGAGATGGGATTTTTTTTTTTTTTGAAATCTGCTCATGCAGTTATTATTTTCATTTGTACCTGGCCATGATTTTTCTTACAAATTTAATTGGTTCTGTTTCCCAAAACAAAAACAAAAACAAAAACAAACTAGTAGCCTAATTTAAACCACAGCAACCCTGACCAGGCAGTTACTAAGGATGAATGAATGAATGAATCCTGGAAATTCACGGTAATGAACGTGGTCTTTCTTCGTCCCGCAAGCTTCGTATTTGACCACAAGAAAGTAAAAACTTCCTGCTTCCTCAACAAGATACCCTGTGAACATTTCCGGCAAAAAAAGAAGCAAAAACAACAACAGTATTTCACCTCCTGTTTGTATTTGTATGCTTATCTGTTCATTCTGAATAATGTATTCGCTTTATCCATTGCATTGCTATTCAAATTGAGCGTATTTTACATAAGTGGTGGAGTGACACTGGGGGCAGGTGTGGAAAGTTGAGCTAAGAGGATGGATTAGAGAAGCACGGATGGAGGAGGAATACGTCTTTGAAAAGCGTTTGGTTTTTTTTCGATATATATCTACTGCATCGGCAGTGCATGTGTGATTGTCCTGGACAAGAACTCGCACATTTCCCTCCACTGAGAAAACACCAGAAAACCTATTTATTCGCAAGTCACTTATAACTGTAGTCTAAGGGCAGTTGTTGAATTCCGTCAATAAACATTCAGCAAAAATGGTAACATTTGGGGTTTGCTGTTGTTGTTGTAATTGTGGTATTTACTCGGCATCCATCTCTATCTACAAATACCTTTTTCTGAACAATATGGCAATAATGTTTATCACCTGCCCTGACAACTGCCCTTAAACATCTATTATAACTCAGTTTTGAGGTATTTTTTTCTCTCAATTCTCTTTTCTCAATTTTCCTTTCCCATTCTCCATGGGAAATAGTTTGCATTCCTTTTCCCTGGTAATCATACTCTAGAGAAGTGGAAGGTAAATTAGGTTGATAATACTCCATTCATTTTGTCTTCCTCGGAAAGCTTTAAATCCTGGGGTTGTTATGTAAAAGAGAAACCTGACTACATATGCTGGTCATATTAAATCTTTAAACGGAACAAATTGCTAATGTTGCTAATGGATTGAGCCTAGTGGGGGCATGTTAGCATTATGCAAACCACATCAAGCTAATTGGTCTTCATTCATTGTTATAGGTGAAATGCTGTTTTAACCTTTGTCTTTGTGGTGCACTTGAGGAAAAAATGTCTGCTCTAACTTGTGTGTGTAGTAAGTGATTGAAGTTGATTTCTGAGTATAAGTGCACATGTAATTCTTGGTCCTCTGTGTGTGTGTGTGTGTGTGTGTGTGTGTGGAGTGTGATCCATCATAGACCCGTGCCTGGCTAAAGCTCCAGTGGGATTGACTGAAGCAGAAAACAGATTAGCGAGGGAAGCTCAAGTGAATCCAGCGATCAGTAAAAGCCCAGCTGGGGACAGTTCCAGGAATAAAGAGATCTGAAAATAGGGCAAAAATATTATTATTATGTATCACAGAGAGATGAGTGCAATTTGGTAGTGCAGAAAAGTACTGCTGCAAAAGCTTTCTGGAAAAGTGTAACGTGTAAACAATTAGCCTAAGTGACAAATAAAGGATTGTAAAATTGAAACCGGTGTCCAAATTGAAACTCAATGTGTTTTATTGTGCGATAAACGAACGTGGACGCAAATAAAGTGAGACTTAACACTAACAAAGATGGTGGAGATATGGCCACCGGCAGCCGTTCTGCCTTAGCCCACGGTGTTTAGGTGTCGCGTCAGTTCTCAGATACAAAACACAAAGCTAGTGAAAAACAGAATCACAGCGCGATCACACCACCCACCCCTTCGTCTCTGCGCACAAGCACCGAAAGCCTCTCTTGGATGACCTTAATCCATGGATTGAATGTGGGGAGCAGAACGTCCGTGTTAAGTACTGTGAGTGTCTTAAAAATGTGGCGACAGAATGCTTATAAGGCATCACAGGATGTGAGTGTGCTTCATGGCTGAAAATTGAAAGCTCTCAGGCTTGTCTCTTACATGTAGGTTTTAGGTTACCGCTCTCTGTGGGGGTGCATCTTATAGCGCAAAATCAAACCTAATCCTGTCGCGACACGGATAGACAATGAGCACGGGAAGATGCCGTCCCTCAAGTAATGTTTTAATATCATTTCTAAACATACGTATACTCAAACTTCTGGCTCTTTATATTACATCTATATCTGTGTTATATGTAAGAGGTGTGCTGTAGTAGGAATATAATCTACAACCGTGTGGTGGTGTGTTTTATTTCTCTTATACCACAGCAATTTTCCAATGACTACAAATATTAAATTATTAACGAATGACACGTCATGCTTTTAATCCATTTGTAGGTCCACGAGAGAGTTACCGAGAAATGACAAAGCACAAAGTCCCCTATCCTGAAAACTTTCCCATGGTGGAAGACTGTTACAAAGCCCTGACACTGGAGACTCCTTCCATCTCCTTACTGCAAACTATAATGATTATACGTTTTTCTTTGTTAAATAACACACATTTTTAGATCCTGTTTATGATTATGCTTAGATTATGTGGAGCGTGTGCCATACAAGTCCATGTGAATGAGTTGTTACTATAAAAATGATAACGTATTACGTATAAGGAGTGCATTAGTACATTAATATAAGTAAGGAATGACACACGACAGACCGCACGGTTACACTGGATTAGGACATGGAGCGCATTATAACGGATTACAGCTAATATTTAATGTTGTGGAGCGAGACACGTCAGCGAGACAAGTTAGTTCCTGTTCGTGCTTACATAATAGAAAGAATAAACAACCGTTCCCTCACCAGCATCTCCTTCTCTCTCTCTCTTTCTCAAAAAATGAAACGCGTAAACTCCTCTGTCCTTGACACTTTCCCGTGCTGGGAAATTTTGCCAAGCACCTTGTCTGTTACAAAGCACTGACACTCAAGACGCCTTCCATGTGAAATAAACATCTAACAAAAAAAACCCCCACCACATCAATGCTTATACGTTTTACTTTGTTAAACGACAACGTTTTTTAAAAACCTGTTTATTATTAGTCTTAGATTATGTGGAGCATAAGTCAATGTTACTATAGAAACAATAACGTATTAGAACAACGTTAAAAAAACGTTGTATCACGTTAGAACAACGTCAGTGTAGCGTGTTAGAATGTAAGAACAACGTTAGTGCCGCGTGTTAGAAAATGTTAGCGTTAATAACTATAAACCTATCATTTATGTTATAGACGGAACTACTGTCCGAGCCGTATGGTTATACAAAAATAACGCACCCCTTCTGACCAATCAGATTTGAGAATTCAACTGTGCTACGTTTTATTCTATTCTATTCTATTCTATAAAATTGCTCTGGACTTGGGTAGATTCTTGTTTTTTAAAATTAAAGACATTTTGCTCCAATCGAATAACTCTAACTGGGATAAACAGCACATCATTTTCTTCCTCTTTGATTTCAAATGATGTGATTACACATCTAGAATAATTCACTCATGTTTACACAGCCTTAATAACCCCTTATCGTTTAAGGGCATATTTAAACGTTAAATATTTTGAACCCATTTCCTTTTTTTTTCCCCCTTATGCTTGTTTACAGCATGCTAGTTCTCATCTGACTCATTACCTACTTGAGTATTTAGTGAGTAATTCACTGCGCCAGCGAGTCTCCGCATGAGACTGCAGTAAAAGTTAATAGTGCCATTGCACAAGCAGTGTACTATTTCATGATAGCAAGTAATGAAGAAAGTAGTGTTGATATGACTATTTTATAATATCTTGAATTGGCTTGGAAGGAAATTTGAAATATGAAACGCTTAGTGGTTTTAAAAGGAAATCACATAATGATTTTTTCCCCCTCAGAGAAAAATAAACAAATACGCTTTAAAGATCCTCTATAGCCTGATATAACCTGAAAACAGGGACGAGCTGCGATGAGAAAATTTACAATCACACGCCGTCATCGGTAAAGAGCCTGTTGTGAATCCTTCACATTGGATCATCGGCTAAATGGATCCTTTTGCCAAGAAACGGACAGAAATGTGTCACAGAAGGCATGCAATAATAAGAGCATACTCCATGAATGGATACCACAGATGGTGGATATGCTCGCAGAGAATGGAGAGAGGAAAGGCACAGAGAGAGAGAGAGAGAGAGAGAGAGAGAGAGAGAATGAATGTTTGGTGGTCTGTTTCCAGGGAAGACCTGGCTTGGTGCTGTACATGGTGTATCCTCAACCATGCAGAAAGGCACAAGTACATGCAGCATGTTTTTTTTTTTTCAAAGGCCCACCAGGGTCCAAGGGCCAATAACGGAAAGAAAATGCGGTCTGTTCCTTTCATTATCATCTGACAGCTTGCAGATAGATGCTTAATAGGATTCCACAGAAGGCTGTGTCTTGCTTTCAGGAAATCCCAGCCCTCCCTCCTCATCCCCCCCCTCTACCTCCTGCTGTATCTGGGAGCACCTTCAGTTTATGTGGTGTAATATTATTGAGAGATATTGTAGCAGTAGCTAGTTAAGTGTATTAATACAGACTAAGGCTACGTGTCCACTGAACGGAAAAAAAGACACAGCAGTTAATATTTTTCCTCCACGTCGTCCAGACCGAACAAAACACATATGAAGTACAATATGAACGAACGCAATTGCGACTGAAATTCTTGCTGCCTGCTATCCCACAATCCCTTGTGCATTTTTTTAGCTGCTCCCTATTGAAAATGAACGGGAGCGAAATTTCTTTCATTTCTGTGAATGAGTACCTCAGGGATTCCCAAACTAGGGGTCATGTTTTACAAATGGGGTTGAGAGAGAAACTCACTATCTCCTCTTTTGTTTCATTCCTTTATTTTAGAAATATCAAAGATGGAGTTTCTGTGCTAATATTTAGAAATGCTACTAGGAGTCACATTCAAACAAGCCACATTTTAAAAAATAGGTTACATGTTATTTTCCGCATTAACATCCACGTTAACATCTGCGTTGTGCCTCAAATCCCATACTTATGTACTATACAACACTGTTATTGACTACTAACATTAACTAGGTTTAATGTTGCCTTTAAACCTACCGAAAGATCTGTTTTGTGTACCATTCCTCTGGATTTTCTACATTAGTAAATACTTTCCATGTAAGGTCAGAGTTTTTCAATTTTGAGATGCCGCTCATGACAGCAGTCACGACGATGGCGGAAAGTTTTAAAGAGAGACAGAGCTCGTCAGTGTGTTTAACATCGCTGTGTTTTACAGTTTGACTTGGAAACCTGATGGACAGGGATATTTTGGCGCTGATGTGCCATCTAGTGTATGTCGTTTTTAAATCCTCTGTGTGTACATAAGATAATCATCGAGTATGTGAATAATAATACCACTCGTGTTACTGCTGCTTCTGTAATGCACATACAAAATCATGGGAAAAGTATAAACCAGGCTGCTTCGCATTGGGCTGTATCACACCATCCTGGCCTGGATTATTTTCCTATAACAACACAACGCTTCCCACTAGACTGGTAAGTCAGTACAAGAAACATTCTTTTGGTTTTTAGTCGCTTACCTTACACATACAATACGTACGTTACTGACATAATAAAATGTTCGAATGCTACAGTTCAAATGTTACTATATTATAAATCTGGAATTTAAAAAATGTCAGGTGATCAAGGCTTGGGCCGCCTAGTAGTAAACCCATTTTACCTTCAACCTGATCACAAGCACGTCCATCGCACATCCATCGCAACGCAGTGAAGCTCATTAAATCTGAACATAGCTATCAAATAAAAATTTTTGTTTTGCAAAAGTAAACAAGGAGTAGGGTTTTCTTCTTTTTCTCGTTGTTGAATGGACTTGGTCCACTTGGCAACTACGAATAAAACAACTAATAATCTGATATTATATAAAATCTGCCTGGCCCGGGTTACTGATTTTCCCACCACTGGTCTTTAGTGTAGAACAAAAAGCGTTTCGCTCTGTGTCTAAGCCGCAGATAATACTGAAGATAACGTATCTGCATTGACACAGCCACTGACACCATTGACCTTACCTCTGCCGCAAACATATTTATGCAAAAATACATTGATTACATTGAGATTAATATGATGGAAATACGTTGTAGTGATGGAAAACTTTAATCCATTCGTAACGATTACAGCTAGTGGGTAGCCATGGCTTCCCTGATCCTAAGATCAAGCAATGTTGCGTGCTGTGGACGTGCATTGTAGAGTACTGAAAGATCTGGGGAGCTTAGGGAGATCACATGCAGCCCTCACTGCGGCACAGAATAAGCTCTTAATTAGTGAACTTGTGATCAGATACAATTTGATTGGAGTATGCAGGGGGTTGTTTTTTGCACTTTTCCAATTCAATTACATTTCAAGGTGACAAAAAGCAGGTTAGAAAAGGCTACACTTAGGGGGTTCCATGTCTTATTGCACCAATATGGCAGTGCCAGTGGTAAAGATTGCACTATGGGGGAAGTTTTTAGAGAGGAACCTGTTCCTGTTAAGACAATTAATCATGTCCTGGTATCTCCTCAGCTAAAATGTAGCACTTCTCTATCCTCACTCTATCAGCCCACACTGAGTTGACACAGATGAATTGTAAATTTGAACAGGCTAAGGAAATGATTTGCAGTATGGACTGGTTCCTTTTTTTCACACAAAGGGATTCTTGTGGGTCTTGTGTTATTTTGTGATTCTTGGTTAAAACCCTGGTTAGCAAATGTCTGCATGCTGAAATCTGCATGAGCAACTGACTAATAAATACCGTTACAAATAATACTTCAGGACTTAAATATGAGCTCGCAGTCAAAATGTCACGTTGGTCGTCTGAGCTGAAATGAACTATCCTCTCCGCATGAGGATTTCTGGAACACCATTTTGTGCCAGGTCAGCTAATCCTTTAAAACTGCCACATTCGTCTTCCCGGAAAAATAATCGTGACTTGATTCCACTTATATAACATTTTCAGCAAGGACCATATCTTCTAAAATCTCCTTTAAGCCTCTGTCTGGTGTGAGACTCTAAAGTGAGTCTTCCAACAGCAAGACTCTATTATAATATGTCCCCCCGCCCCCCTTTGTGTAGCACAGGGACCTAATATTACACCCTGTGATAAAATACAGTGAGCAAATGGAAAGAAGATGAAATAGGGAGAATATGAGATTTATTTCCCGAAGGCATTATCGCACAAACAGTGAAGAATGGACTGTGTTTATCAATACAACCACCTAGCGATCCATCTTAACTCCAATTGAATCACATTTAGTTTGTGTGTGCAACAGGGGAGGAATCTATCATTCTCTTCTCATGTGAGAAATTCCTACAGCTGTGTGTTTTCTCTCTGGATTCCCCTAGTGTTCCTTTGGTGTAGGAGCATTGCATCATTTAGCCTAAATACCTGTATTTGATACAGGTCAGCGAGGGTGTCTATGGCAATATCAAACATATTGTACCAGACCAGACACATTCAAACTTTTTCCCTTACGAGGCCCAGATCCCAGTTTTCTCAAGCTATGTTTTCAAACTCCAGCTCATGTTGCGTCACAGTGCAGTGGAACACACTCGGATGAAAATCGCTATCCGTCCCCTTCTGCATACATAAGCTCACAGACACCCAGGATTGGCTAGTCTCACTGTGATTGACAGGAGAGATGTGATGATGGCTGTGGCATCGTCAGGATTTGAACTCAAGATTTCGTGATGATAGAACGATGACTGGTGCAGAAGAGCAGAGCAAAGCAAACAAAGAGTGTTTTTAATCTCTGTCGAATTATCATCACTATTAAAATTATTTGTAAAGTGTTTGATTTAATGCATCTTTTTTTTCGTCAGAATTAATTAACTTGACAGAAAGTGCCATGAGAATGGGTCAAATCATACACTATATGGCCAAAAGTTTGTGGACACCTGACCATCACACCTATATGTGGTTCTTCCCCAAACTGTTGCCACAAAGTTGGAAGCACACAATTGTATAGAATGTCTTTGTACACTGTAGCATTACTATTTCCCTTCACTGGAACTAATAGGCCCGAACCTGTTCCAGCATGACCATGCTCCTGTACACAAAGCGAGCTCCATGAAGACAAGATTGGAAGAACTCGAGTGTCCTGCACAGAACCCTGACCTCAACCCCACTGAACACCTTTGGGATGAACTGGAATGCCAACTGCGCCCCAAGCCTCCTTGCTCGAGACCAGTGACTGACCTCACTAATGCTTTTGCGGCTGAATGAGCACAAATCCCCACAGCCATGCTCCAAAATCTAGTAGAAAGCCTTCCCAGAAGATTGGAGGTTATTATAACAGCAAAGGGATGATCAAAAAGCACATATGTGTGTGATGGTCAGGTGTCCACAAACTGGGGGAAGGGTGTGGGGCTTCTAGAGAGTGTCAGTTAATATCAGAGAGTAATAACACCTGCGCAAATGTCGATCGGCTCATCTGCCGTTTTTTATTATGAAACGAAGACAGCTCTTTTGGCGTATTTTGGAATACATTCAACAGAGCTCCTATGCAAAATGTGTAAAGATCGACAGGTCTGATACAGTCTTTTAAATATTTAATTTTGGTATTTTCCATCTCACCCGAGCAACCCCAAAGCAGACAGCCCAAATGCTAATTTATTGCCCCATTGTACTAACACTGCTGTTTAACAATACAGAGCATTCCCTGGTGACAAATTAGAGCTTCATCTAGTGACTATTCCATCTGGTTAATTAATTGCGTTAATTTGCACTGCATCTGACAGACCATGACTTGTATTTTTTATTTTTTTTCGTTTTACAGCAAACATAGCATCCCAATCTGTAGTGCAATCAGTGTATGAAACAGCAGTGATCTCCTGCAGCCTGTAAAACGGTTTGTCGACATAAGAGCTGCTGGACGCCAAATGTTTGGAAGGAAGTCGCTCCAAAATCCATCTGTTGCATTACCCACATCTCTCAGCGGTGGTTCGGTTTTGGAGCCGCTCTGTTCAAATCCGCGTGGGCCTCGGGCCCTGTTATGTGCCCTTGCAAATGTGCGTAACAGGCTTATTTGTATTTTGCATATCACAACGCACTCTGGATTTGGCCGTCTGCTCGGCTGCTAATCGGTGAACTGTGAATCAGAGTGAATCAGTAGGTGTGTGCTGGTGAGCAGGGAGTGTATTTTTGTGTTAATGTGTGAGTGCGTTCTTAATAAAGGTAGCAATTAAAGCAAACATGCTGCTGATCTCTAGTCTGGTAAACAGCAGTCGCTTTGGTGAGCTCTGTCATGGACATGCAGAGAGGACAGTGACCTCACACACACACACACACACACACACACGTTCACCCTGAGCATGCTCAAACATACACACAGAATGAAAGACAGCATGCAGTTAGAGGATGGCAGCTTCTGGGGCTAATCTGATTTGGGATTTGATTTAGTGGGGACGCACAAGCTGCACTGGCCACATAAGAGCAATTCATATTTATTACTGTAATCAACAGGACACACGTTTTTGCCTGCAGCTGTAAACTAGAGCCATTTCTCATGCATGTCTTCAGTCAGGTTGCAGTCGCATTTTTATGAACTGAGCATTATATAATAATAAATAGAGCTGCTAATAAAAATTAGGGATGCACTGATACCAATACTGGTATCTGTCCAATACCGTGCTTATTTACTTGTACTGCGTAACAGGCAACGATACCAACATACAATACCACGTGATACTACCTGTATGTGATGTAAGCCTAGTGTGTGATGTCACACTAACGAACAGATGGCAGCGATCTGGACGTATTTCACGACTGATGACGGCAATCAAAGCAAACAAACTGTTTTATAATACAAGTTAGCTGACAAAACTGTTTGAACACTTACTGTGTTCAAACATTATATTTAACAGAGAGCGTAAGGGCTGCCAACCTGAAAGTGCAGAGCTATATCAACAAGTATGGTCATTAAAATTGGGCGTAAGGTGTTGGGAATTGCGTGTACGCAAAGTTATTCGCAAGCATGGAGAAACTGCTGCACGTCAGAGCAGTTCGGTTCAGCGAGCACTGAGTATCGATTCATCGAAATTATTAAACTTAAAGCCAAACCACAGCTTGTCTTGCTACAATAGGATAATAATGTCTTCTGTTTATATTAAAAAAGTGCACTTCAAAGCATCTACAGTACAGTATATGTGACAGAAATAGGCCTGGACATACTTAGAGCTGAAAGGCCAGACCGGCAATGTTGTGTAACAGCTCGTCACAGAGCATCTGATAGCCGAAAACACCTTTCGTCGAGATCCTGTTCAACTCAGACCAATTGAATGAGTAACTGCGAAAAATGGCCCAAAAAAACATTGAGATTTGGCACTCTACAACGTCCAGGCCCACAGACCCAAACAGACGCACAATAGTGAGAACTAACACTTCTATGTGCTGCAGCATGTACGGTGGCGCCGTGTTGATGTAAACAGCGTCTGTATCTAAAGCTCACACGCCCACCGCTTCATCGGGCCAGCGCAGGCACTTTCTACTACACAAGCAGAAGCTCAAGTGGAGCTTGCGAGAGTGTGACTCATCAGGGCTAATTAAAAACAAGAACGGTCACTGTGTGCTTGGAAAGGTATGGCTGGTGAATTATGGGGGGGGGGGGGAGTGAGAAGGAAAGGCAGAGGAACGGTGCTGCAACAGTTGTCTTTGTGGAGGGAGTAGACGC